>JAJJWX010000861.1:0-24235 GCA_023529315.1 Papaver bracteatum
AACATCTAGCTAACAGTTTTAACGATCTTTGTGGTGGTACAATTCCGATGGCTTTTGAAGTTGACAATTTCAGCAGAACTCAAACTACGATACTGGATTGAAGTAGTTGTGATCAACTGGAATGTAGTTATTGTGATTAACTGGGTTGCATCAGGTACAATCAGCTGGAATGCAATTATTGTGATCAAAAGTGGACTGCAGCAATTATGATCACCTGGACTGCATCAGTAATTATTGAAGGCGTCCAAACTGCCTATTTCTCAAACACGATTTTGAAGATTTTTGTACTACTTTTCTCAACGGGAAAACACTATTGTTTTGCTCGTAGTCCCCTTATAGTCGACACCAATATTTGTACCCAGAAATATTTCAAGGCACTAAACACGATGATTTTGGTGATGATAAGGAAAACAAGGTTAAAAGCATGAAATGGGTGTTAAGATGAGATACACGAATTTTACGTGGTTTGGCAAGTTTTGCCTACATCCACGGACGAATCCCCTTGGGGAGTGATGTTTTATTGATATCATAATTACAATCAATTTTTTCTGTATAAGCTCCCCTAGCCTATCCCCCCTTATTCTTTATCAGGGAGTCCCTATTTATACAGTTGAACACCTAATCTCGAGATAAACTTAAATGGCATTAACTTTCCCTGCATGCCTCTTGGAATTAATCTTCTATGCATGCCTCCTGGCATTAATCTCCCTTGCATGCCTCCTGGCATCAATCTCCCTTGCATGCCTCCTTGCATTTATCTCCCTGCATGCCTCTTGGCATTAATTTCACTGCATGCCTCCTTTCTGATGTTGACTGTGACTGTCAAGCTTTGAAAAGTGTGACCTGCTGGAAAACATGGCTGGACACTGGATGGAGGTTGGTTATCTATTATCATGGATAAAGACTGGCTGGAAGTACGACAGAGTACTTAGATGGAAACTGGATGGATGCACTGCGTGCAACATGACTGGAAATTGACTGGAGGCGTGACTTGGAACTTGACTTCGACAGTTGACCGGAGGGTGACTTTGACCATTGACCGGGCATTGACTTCATGGATCACTGGGCCGATTGGCGAGCTGCATCGGTTGGATGGATGGCAGGCTTGGCTGACAGCTTAATGGTGGACCATACAATATTCTGGCCCAATATATGGTAATTTTATCATGGTACAAACAGTAAGTTAGAGAACTTTCACATAATCCTTCCTTAGAACAGTAGTCGAGAGTTGACATCAATGCTTTGGTTTTCTCACTAATATCCTAACTGGGATAACCAAAGATATGATGGCCATATCTATAGCACTTGGAACAAGTTCTATTATCATAGTATTTTTGAACTTTCCTACCCATTTCATTGATTGAAGAAGAATATTTTTTCCGAGACTTTCTTTTTTTCATCTAAGAGTTTTCTTTAACTGTTGTACAAATAGTATAAGAGTTGAGTTAAAGAAATTCTCATTGTTTATATCAATCAGTTCTAGACATAGAGAACTTATATCAGGTGCAGCAATAGGTTTGCAAGACGCGTGAAAATTTTCTCTTTTACTTAGTTTAAGATCAAAAATCTTTAGCTTTCCAACAAGAGTATTCTTGGAAAGAGTTTCAAGGTTATTTCCCTCAACAATGGCATGTTTCTTAGAATTATATCTAGCTGGTAACAATCTGAGAATTTTCATCACAATATCATTTCCAGGAATCGTCTTACCTAATGTAAAATTTGCACAACAATTTTAGACACTCTGTGATTAAACTTATCAAATGACTCTTCATGATCCATATGAAGGTTTTCCCAATCAGAATTTAGGTTTTGAAGCCTGGATTCTTTCTCAGAGGGATTCCCTTCAAATACGTTTTCTAAGATATACCAAGCATCTTTAGACCGAGTGCACGCAGTCACGTGGTACTTAAAATCTGGGGTAATGGCATGGATAATTGATAAGCGCATATTTCACATATATTTAGTGTCAGTTCCATGCTAGTATTTGTTGGTTTTCTTGCAGATTATTGTGTGTTACGCTTGTTTTATCTTATTTGTGTGTTATTAGGTGAATAATCCAAAAAGAAGTGAATTTGAGCTCAGTTGTGCAACAAAAAGAAGCTAGTTAAGAGTGAAAAAGGGTCATAGACCAAATGTAACTCGTTCAAACACAAGATTTCTACTTTTCATTGTGTAGACGACGAGACGGGAGAACCAACGGCGAAAGAACGGAGTCATTCGGAGTTCGTATGAAGAAGTTATGGGCAAAATAAGAATGAACTTGGAATTAAACTGTCAGTCTTCCAGGACTGACAGTTGAATGGGCATCTTTTGTTAAGGGGCACCCTCACTTTACGTTAAGGGACACCTTCCTATTAAGGGGTACCCTGGTTCAAGGGAACTACTGAAGGAAGTCCAGTCAACTGCTAAGGGGGCACCACCTCTTCTTCATGTACGAACAGGGAAGAATACCATGGCAGAGGTAGTACGGTTGCTCGAGCTCGATGGAGTATGCTGATGTCAACAGAGGAGACAATGGGAAGGGCAGTGAAGAGAACGTAATGGACGAAGTTGCTGTCATGGAGAGAGCTCGAGCTGGAGTTTGGAAGTTGGCGGTTGTTGCTATCATTAGAGTTGGAACTCGGGTAGAAAGGATGGCTGGTTCATGCAATGGTGAGTTCATTTGGTGTTGGTTGTTGGCAGTTGGAAGCTCAACAGAGAATTCATTGGAACTCGACGGTGATGGTGGCTTGCTGTCATCGTAAATGAGAGAACACGAGCATGGAAACGGGCAGAGATTGATGAAGATGGACAGCGAGGAGATAGCTCGTTCATGGCATGAAGATGGTGCTGTTGCTGCTGTAACCAATAAGAGTTGTGCTGCTGTGGTTTGATGGTCATCAATGGATAGCCGTGGTGAAGAACAAGAGAACGCGCTGGAGTTGTGCTGTGGTTAGTTGTTTTCGTTGGAGTTATGCTCGTGGTGTTTGATGGTGGATGTTGAGTGGTCGGAGTTGGAAGATGATAAATGGCAGTAATGATGATGAGTTAACGGAACTGTTGGCTGCTCTAGAATGCAGGAAGATGGTCGTGATAAAAATGCAGAGAAGAGAAGAAGGCGCTGCATGCATGGACGAAGAGTGTTGTTGAACGTGAAGAATGCTCGGGTTAGGTGTTTCCATGTTGAATGTGAAGGTGAGGAGCTCGAGCTGGAAATGACGAGTAGGCAAATGATGAACTCGTGATACTTTTGGTTCATACGGGTGGAGCTTGATGTTGTCGAGATGACAGTTTGACCGGGACAATGACGTGAGCACTTGGCTGCTGTTCGAGGAGCAGTGATGAAGAGTGAACGAAGGGAAAACGAGTGGCTGCTGCCATTATTGACCGAAGCTAGAAAACGTGTGATACCGACATACCTAACACACCGCACAAAGGAAAGCAAAGTCGGAAAGCAAAGGCAGAAAGAAAAGACGGAGAAGCAATGATGAAGACGAGCTCAAGAAATGGTTTGCTGCATGCATGGTCGAAAGAAGAACTCAACAATAGCTGCTCAAGATTATACGGCGCTGAAGAATGCCAACAGAGATGATGGCATGCATACAAAGAAGCATGGGAGTATGGGACCATTCAACTCCCACATGCGCATGCGTTGAGGGAAAAGAAGGTGAAATGTTTGACACGGTAACATGGGTTGGCAGAAAACACAAAGAAAGAAAAAAAAAAAAATACCACGGCCATCAATTCTAGTCGCCCAGCACATGCGCCGAAAGAGAAATGAAGAAAAAATGACGGTCCATCAGATGCATGCGGGGCATCAAATTGTCGGGCAACTCTCCTATAAATAGATTGCCAATACTCCTCCCAAGACACACCTCTCCTTATACTCTTCTTCTCTCAAGTTCTTCTTCTTCTTCTTCCATTTTTAGCTATACTTTAATTCTACTTCTTTATTTACTTATTTGGTAGTATTTTAAATTATGAGTAACTAAAACTCTCTTTGATTAAGGGGGCGATTTGAAGCTTTGAAATATGAATCTATATTTGATATGAAATAACTTATTCTATTGCATTTATTTATGTTATTGATTGATTTTCTACTATGCTATTAATGTTTATGGATTATTTGTTAAGGGTTTAAGTTGAGGAAATTGAATCATTAATTTTAATCTATTTGCTAGTTTAGATTTTCTTCGACTAAAGAATTGTCTAGAAATATAAACGCAAGTAGCAATATTTGCACGATGATGGGACTTTGTTAAGTGCCCGTATGTAGAAATCAACACTAGTAGGTGATTCATGCCTTTGAGTTCATCACTAGGAGCAACCTTATCTCACAAAACTTATAGCATTTGTTTAAGTCACACCTAGTAAGCGTACCTCTAGGAAACTTGGAAAGTAGGAACAGTGAGTTTGCGCTTACGCCCGTATCCGGTGAGCTTAGGAGATAATAACGGAATAGTTGAGCGTACTAATTATTCTAGGGTTGTTAGTAACATGATAATGCAAAGAACTTGGCTATATATCAGTTTGGTTTATATTCCGTGGTCTAGAATAAACCTTTAATCAATTCCATCTCATATTTGAATACAATTTACTATTTTCAGATTTTCTAGAACATAGTCATCTTTGCTAAGAGTATTTGCTTAACAACTAGAAACTTCCTACCTCCCTTGGGACGATCCTGCTTACATTATACTACTTGCTAGTGTAAAAAGTAGAGAAATATTATTTTTGCGAGTTCGACGCCTCGTCAATAATAGCATTAAATCCATCAGAATATTTCTTTGCAGCAAAAATCTCGACAGCATCATAATCACTAATATCCTTTCCAACAATTACACCGCCTACTGTAACTAATAGAGGATTATAGCATTTTACGACATGTGCTTGTAGAAAGGCACGCATATAAATTTTCCACCATAAATAATTCGAATCATCGAAGACTGGAGATATGTTTATAGAGATAACACTTTTGTCCATAGAGTCAGATTGCTATAAACGCAGACTTATGAGTTCTTAGCGTGCTTGCATGCTCTGATACAAATTTAGAAACGAGGGTATAACAACCATACCCAATATATCGTTAGGCAATCTCTATGGACTAAACTCCAATATAATTTCGATAGCACCAACTTAAAAGTGAGACTAAATCAAGAAAGATATCCAAGAGATTTTTTCTCTTTCTCAATACAATCAGTAAATCAACAGGATAAAAATTCGTGAGACTGATTGATATGAGAATAACTTGGATGGTATTAAATAAAAATTCCAAAGTGTCAATCGAGTTCTAGCCAACAATAAAGGTCGGATTTATCAACTGATTGAACTATGCACAACCTGTGATATTTCAATTATATAAAAATATAATGCAGAAAAGAAACAACACAGACACCAAAAATTTTGTTAACGAGGAAACCACAAATGTAGAAAAACCATGGGACCTAGTACATATTTGAACACCATACTGTATTAAGATGCTACAAACTCTATCTTACTACAAGTTAACTTCGGACTGGAATGTAGTTGATCCCTAACCAAGTCTCAAACCGATTAATGTGCAGTCGCGTTCCTTACGTCTCTAGAACCATGCTGGATTCTACATTCCCTTAGATGCTATAACCCCACAACAAAGAGTTGCTATGACCCAAAGTTGAAGACTTATAAATAAATCTTTCTCCCACAGATATGTCTATCATTTATTGTTTTTGTTCCGTCTTTGATACAAAGATCAAGCTGAACATGAACCAACTAATAATCCGGTCTTATACTCCCTAAGAGCATCCTAGAAATATTAGTCACCTCACAATAACCTAACTGATTAACAGAATAACTTATTTCGGAATCACAAAAGTATGAGAAGAATTGTTTTGATTACTTTATATATCTTACCTATCGGAGATAAATCTCTAGTAAATCTTAGAGAAGATAAAACTCAATGCAATAGAAAAAGTAAGATCAGAATACACACCTACAGAGAAAATAGTTGTATATGGCTTCACGAATCCCAAATGAAGTCTTCAAGTCGTTAACCTAATAATGGTTTTCAAAAAACCTGGGTTAAAGGAGAATCGACTCTAGTTTGCAACTAGGACACATATAAGTGTCGGGATTAGGTTTCCCTGATGCTAGAGTTTTCTCTTATATAGTCTTTCAAATTAGGGTTGCTTATAATCAAAGTTAAAATAGCTTAGTAATAAAGAAATTGTTATCCACCGTTATATCAACTCCTGATTTAAGATTCAAGCCAAGTCTTCTTAGAAATTAAGCAATTAATCTCCATCGTTAGATGTTCTTAGGTTCTTACACACAAATGAAATATACTTATATTTAAATATGGGTAACCATACCTAAACCTGTATATTGGGTTGGCTCAATAACAGTTAACCGAAGTTATCCATATGAACACTTTTGAGTTATCCACGTTCATCAAACACTTCTAGATAAAATATTATGATCAAGCTATAATGATAGATAATCAAATGAATCTACTTGTGTTTCAAAAGAGTTTTTCAATTTTTCACTATCTTATAGAAATATTCATGAACAAATTGAAACAAAATCGGTTTTATTCGTGATTGTACAAAGTACTTATACAAGAAATCAATTCATGAAAATTTAGCCATGGTCTACAAAGTTAATTTGCATTCCATAAATCATAAATTCTTTAGTTTATGAGTATGATAATCATACATTACCGATTTTAGAACTTAACCATTGTATTCACAAACTTGACCTAGTCAAGCCGTTCGCAAACCCAATTCGCGAACAACCGTCCAGGACCCAACTAAGGGAAACCCGTTTGCATACTAGGCATGCAAACAAGAGTTCCGGACCTTCTCAGGTAAATCCTTTTACATACTAGGTACGCAAACAATAGTTCTGAACCTGAATCATCACAATACAGTTTGCATATTGGGTATGCATACCATTATGTATCTAGACAACATTAATCTTACACATACTATTAGCTTCAAGTAATTTTCAAGTGATCAAATGATCAATACGAAACTTCCCGAGCTAACATCAAATGACTGTCTCACACAAATCATATAAGATGTTCAAGGTAATTTTCACATGATCATCATTTGACTTAATATTTATTTTCCAACAAATAAATTGTTTCCAACTAAACTCGTCAAGAATACGATGAACATAACTAATGTTAAAAGCTTTCAACACTTATTTAGATAAATGGATAAGCGAGATAAACTAGTCTCAAAATATCAAATGTGTATAATGTAAAACTCTATATAGCTATACGACTTAGTCTCATTAGAAGATATACATAGAATAGAATAGACTTCTGAGCGATAGATAAGTTAGTCTCCACATACTTTTTGTTGATGAAGTTCCTCCAAGATTCTTAGTAGATCTTCTTCTTCAATTAGTGAACTTCGTGAAGTCTAAAGATAAACTACATACTTTATCCTAATCCGATACATAGCTATAAGTAGACAATAAATCAAATATATAATTTTGATCAACTAAACTTGACAAAAAAGATTGAGATAGCAATGCTTGCGAGTTCGACCGAGAAGTGCTCTAACATAATTGAAGAAGAAGAAAAAGAAGAAGAATAAGTGATTTTGGTAGTGTGATCTTGGTGATGGGAGTGGTGTAATATGGAGAGTATAAAATGTAAACACTGGGGTACCAAAATACACCACCAACGTTTTCGTAGGCAATCTATATGGATAAAATCAACACAACTCCGAGAGTTCAAATTCAATCCAGGAAAGTGTCTAGAGTTATTTATTTCTCTCTTATGATTAGAATGTTAACATAATTGAATTCGTGAACCTAATTACAAAGAGAATTCTTGGATGGTACCAAAGACCAATGACCAAGGATCAATCAAGTCTTATCTAACAAACTAGTTCAGAAGTATTTTTAGTGATTGATCAACGCACAACCTTTGATATTTTAATTATAAATATAAACCATACAATGCGGAAAAAGAAATAACCCAGACACCAGAAATTTTGTTAATGAGGAAACCGCAAATGTAAAAAAAAACCAGGACCTAGTATATATTGAAAACCAAACTGTAATACGACTTTATAGACACTAGCATACTACCAATTAACTTCAGTCTGGAATTTAGTTGAGCCCGAACTCAGTCTCCAACTGATTCAGGTACAGTCGCGCTTCTTATGCCTCTTGAATCTTAGCAGGACTCTGTGAAGTTGATACCCTTATATTACGACGCACTAACTAAGAGTTTTTTCAACTCAATTGAAGATTTTAAACCGAATCTTCCTTCCATATATTAATTCCATATAATTGATTGATTTCCTGATTTACAATCGAAACATATGATCAAATAAAAGGTAAAATCCATGTGATGGAAATCGATAGCAATTTTTCAAAAGTCTAGTTATCCTCAAAATCCGGACTTATGCAACCCGAAGTGGATCCTAGATTATTATTCACCTTACAAGTATAAAACTTGTGGAATCACAAAGTTGAGGCGAAGAGAACTTTGTGATTTCTATTTACATTGTTCAAGTGATAAATCAATGATCGAACAAGATCATGATACTCGACTTATCAAGATAAAAAACAACTGTACCTGGCTTCACGAATCCCGTTGAAGACTTTGATAGTATCTAAACCCTAAAAGGTTTTATTGGGAGGATGACTCTAGATACAACTAGGACACAATCAAAAATTAGTGTCAGGATTTAAAGATCCCAGTTCCAAAGAGTTCCCCTTATATAAACATTCAAAACATATGTTGCTTTAGGTTTAAGCTAAGGTAACTTTGGAACCAAGAAAACAATATTAAACGTTAGATGAAAACTTTGAATCTTATTCATATAAAAAATATATACACTATGGTTAGGTAAACCGTAACCGAAATGTGTACAAAGACTATTATGTTCAACATGGTTAGATGAAACTAGCTGATTTGAACTTAAAAACTTAATACTCATTTTCATCAACAAAAAGACATTGATCTTGAGTCACAATGATGTGATGAAATAAGTCTTGTGTTTTTAGATAATTGATCGAATGCAAATTATCTCATAGAAATAATTTAATCGCAATTGAATCGTAATCGATATAGTTGGTAAATGCACAAAGTACAAATACTTGAGTCATTCGCTAATCGGTTGAGTCATGGTATTGGAACTGGTTTGCAAACTTATGAGAAAAACCGAGTACCGGAGTTGACAGAATTTTTTCAGTTCACGTACCGGTTTGTAAAATTTGGTGCAAAACTGAGTTCCGGAGTTAACATAACTTTTTCAATTTGCATACCAATTTGGTTACTAAACTGGTTCAGGAACAAGAACTGTATTGGTTCGCATACTGGTATGGATACTTAAACCGGGTTCCCTTACCACAGTTCCAAAATGGTTTGCATACGAATATACATACCTATCCGGATCACGAAAAAAACATATTTTCCCATGATGTCCATACGAATATGTGTATCACACAAATATGTAAGTCAATATCTTGTTACTCCGCTACGTGTACGAGTACATGTAATACGGCTTCAGACTTATAAAATTTATCTTAGTTTGTAAGACTGATAACACTTTCTTGTATTCCGAATATAGTTGTTATATATTTTTCTCTTAGTCAATTCGAAACATTCCCGAATAACACCAATGATACATATCACTGTTTCAGGTTATTTTCGAATGATAAACTTCAATCATGATTTTGGTTCCGAACAATAAATTGTTCTCCACCGAAATTTATCAAGTATGAAAAAATATTCATTAAGCTTAGTCCTTATATTTTCAGAAATTCGTAAACTAAATAATTAGTTCTCGGCTCCAAATTCTTGTAAATGCAAGCTAGTATAATTAGTTATGCGACAAACGTCTCAGCGATAGAAAAGTGAATATAACTTGAGAAGTATGTAGTTAAGTCTTTGATAGACACATTTTTGTGTCTGAATTGTCCTCAATGTCTCTATTGTTAGTGCTTGATTTTTGTACTTATTTTGGTGTTTTTTTGTTTTTGTATGTGTTTTTGGAGAAATACACTTGTGTGAAAAAAGTTGCTCAAAAAGTGCTATTTGGACCCCGGAAGAAAAGTACTAAAAGCACACTCATTTTGGATAAGGGCACTCAGGCACCCCTCAAGGCATCTACTATTCACACACCCATCTCTATTAGGGGGAAACCATCTTCTTCCTCACGGTTTGAAGATATAATTTGGCGGGAAAATATTTTACATGAAGAGCGTAATTTTCTGGATAATTATTGGCGTGATTTTGTGTGAGTTTTTCACGGGACTGGTTTGCTAATGACTCATATAGTCAAAACAGGGAAAGTAAGTGATTTCTCCACGTAAGAAAAATGAAGATTCTCGTGATTATCATAAAACAGAGGAGCGAGAGAAACACGAGTTCGATTCATTTTTTCCCGAGTTTCTCTGAGATTGGCGTGTTCTCGGAGAAATTTAGCTATATTTTGAAGCGTGTACGAGGTAAAAATGGAGATAATGACAGCTGCTGATGCGTATGAGGAAGATTTTAGGAAAGAAAATATTTCCGAGAAGAAGAGAAATAATGGTTATTAAATGAAGATAGTTTGGGAGATTTCTGGCGCGTGTCGAGTATAAAAATTCCCGTTGGAGTTCATGGAAGGGGACGAAGGGTTTGGGCAGAGAGCAGAGTGAAGAATCATTAAGTTACATGATATTTTCTGCTGGTGTATAACTGAAGAACACGAAGAACAAACGCTTCCAAAGATCACGTTAAAAACCGTGGTTTATCCTGGTTTTTGCAATCTTTTTATGATAAATCAAACAGAAATAACAGAACTTTTCAACTATCGTTCTCTGTAACAGTGTATTTGTAATGATTAAGAAGCGTTGCAATTCCTGATTTTCACCATTTTTTCCTCCTTTTCATCATTTGTAAACAGTTTGAGCAATGAAAAATTCTTTTGAGCGTATTTCCAACATGAGAAGCTAAAACCATCCCCTGGGGCGACGGAGGAAACCAAAATTCATCATGTGGTAAATTTATTTAATTCTTTATTTGACTATTTGCGTTAAATTAAAATTAGAAAAAGATTTTTCTTAATTAATTGTCATTTCGTTTGATGGTTTATACTTAGGATTAATTCTTTTGATATGCCATTATTAATATTTACAATTAATATTTTAAGAATCTACCTTAGGCAAAGAAATAAAGTCAAAATTCTTATTGAATGGGCTATAATGGTTCAGAATAAATAGGTGAATTACATGAATTTGAATATTTGGTGGAATCCTAGCCCCAGTCTCTCCATAATTTTCACGACACTTTTTAATTTTGAGTTTGTTTTATTTTTTCTTTAAAACTAAGTCTAAAAATCTGCTTTCATAAGTCTCGAACGAATCATCTTACTACAACATCATTGAAAATAATCACCAATTTTTGGCGTCGCCGACGCGGACTTGTCTTTAGGCAAAAAAATTTAGATTTATTTTTTTTAGGTTTTTGTTTTTTATTTAATTTGTTCTACTTTACGTTTTTTTGGGTTTTTGTCTTTGCATTACAGATTTTGGAATTTGGAAGAAAAGAAAAATTTTCCAAAGCTTTTGGTGAATACTTAAAAGATTTGGAGTCAAAGACAAAGCGAAAAGAGCAAAAAAAAAAAAAGAGTTTATTTTTATTTTATCTTTAGATTTTGTAATATTATGTTACAAAACCCAATTAAATACATCAAAAATTAGACACCAGGGTTTTTAGATTGTATTAGGATATCTTATATTATTGTAATTTTCTTTTTCTTTTACACTTTATTTTTGCACTTTGACTTTAAACTTTGGGACATTATTTTTATTTTTAAACCCCATGGAAGGGTAAAATTAAATATAAACTATTTGCATATAAGGACGGAGATTACGATATCGCCTCGGCCCCTCGGGTTCGTACATGTCATAGGAGTTGTGGCTCGAGTCGACTACAACGGTTCATCCCCCGTCTGGAATGGGAGGTAAGTTTGACGATATACTCGCGAATCCCCTGTCAGTAGGTTACTGTATTCCTTTGTTTTCATATATGTCGAGGAACTGAATACGGCTGCTTTAATTTACTAGTAAAGGGAAAGGCCTGGCCATACAAGATAAGGGTTCGGATTTCATCACCATTCTCTTCCTTCCCCATCCTTCGGAAAACGATACCGAACGCGAACCCAAGATTAAAATACTGACTAGAATGAGACCGATAGGGTAACGATCTTAATAGGAAAATCATTCGAAAAATATTGGTTACTCTTTTAAGCACACTTCGAAGTTCATGATGGTTTCTGCAAGTTGAATGCGCCGCCTTGTAATACCAGTGAGGCCTTGGGTATCAAAGCTCCACTAAGCTTCCCTCGTCTCTATTAAACTTAATTTAACTCATATTGATTCCAGAGGGGTTTGCATAAATTGTAATGAATTCCCTTTCGAAGGATCAGAAGATGGTCTTGAAACAATCTAAGTGGATCCATCATGCTTTTTGTTTGCTATAAATTAGTAGGTTTACTATGGTGGAGTCAGCCTTGTTTGTGTTTGCATAGAACTTCCCTTCCTGTTAGAATTTTTCTTCTTTTTATTTTTTTTCTAATGTATGCCCGAGGTCATTAGAGAACGGGCTTGGAAAAGAAACACTATAGGTCGCTTGATTAGTGACAAACCTAGTAGTTCTTCTTGTGAAGATGGGGAGCTCGAAGACTATTCTTTTGAGAGCACTGTTTTTGGAAATTTCATCTTTGAAAACTTGAAACTTAGTGAAGTAAGTACTCCTAGTCCTTTGGTAGTGCCATAAATGGCAACTTTGAAAGCTTTGTTAAATCCCAATATTTTTAGGGAAAGAAAGTGAAAACCCGTATTTTCATATTAGGGAATTCGAGGAAGTTTGTAGTACTTTGAAAAACAAAAACCTAGATGATGATGCTTTAATACTTAGGTTATTCCCTTTTTCCCTGAAAGATAAAGCCAAAGCTTGGCCTTTATAGTTTCCTTTCTGAGTCAATTGAAACCTATGACCAACTTACAACTTCCTTTTTACATAAGTTTTTCCCTAGGCATAAAACATCGTCTAATAGGACGCAGATCTGTACTTTTTCTCAACAAGAGGGAGAATCTCTATATAGGTATTTGGAAAGGTTCAATGACTTAATATCTCAATGTCCTCACCATGGTTTAGAGAAGGTTAGGCTAGTTCAAGTCATTTATGAGGGTTTAGATTATTCGACAACAACCATGGTTAAGTCTTTATGCACAGGTGGGTTTGAGAATAAAACTGTTGATGAGGTGATGGAATTTTTGAATGAAATTGCTGAAAAGACCTACCAATAGGAAAATAGTAGGGATCCCATGAAAACCATTCTTCTAAGTAGAGGAATTGTTAATAGGGTTAAAGGATATTTTGAGTCAGATGCTAAAATAGCAGCCATAGCCAAAAGGTTAGAAGTTTTAGAATTGAGTCACTCTAGTGGTAGAGTAGACCCTTTTTGGGAAGGACAGACTATTGAAGATCAAGCCCATGCTCTTTATAATAACACTAGATTTGAGAACCATCAGAAGTTTGACCCATATTCAGAAACCTATAACCTTGGTTGGAGAAGCTATCCAAACCTTTCTTGGTCCAAGGTCCAGAGTCAAGGTTATTCTAGTAACTATCAGGTTATTCCCCCGGGGTTTAGTTATGCTAAGAATCTTTCAGGACCAACACAGTTTTAGATTCCTTCAGATAAGAAAATCACGAGTTTAGAAGAGTGTCTCGCCTTGTTAACTCAAAACACTATAGAATTTCTACAATCGGTTGCTTAAGGTCTAGATGAAAATAAAAAGATGGTCCAGGCTAAATCTCAGGCTATTTCCGAGTTAAAAAACCAAGTTAGTCAGATAAATGAGACTTTGAGAGAAAAGGGCAAGTTCCCTAGTCAACCACAGCCTAATCCTAGAGGAGTTCATCAAATATATTTAGCTGGTGAGAAATCATCAAACCATGTGAATTCTATAACGACCCTTAGGAGCGGTAAAACGTTAGATAATAAGGTAGCCATGCCTAGTGGATATATTGTAGTTCCACCTTATATTTCCCAATAGGAACCCGTAGCTGAGGAAACTGAAAAATTTTCTAAGGAGTCCCAAGAAATTCCTGATAGGACTATCTTTGTGCCTAGAGCCCCATATCCACAGTTGTTATCCCCAACAAAGAAGGAGTCAACTTTCAACGAGATAATGGATACATTTAAGCAGGTGAATATTAACATTCCATTGTTAGAAGCAATTAGGAAGATGCCTGCTTATGCCAATTTTCTTAAAGATCTTTGTATACGAAAGCATAAGCTTAATGTCCAAATGAAAGCCTTTTTAGCTGGTCAAGTAAGTTCCATTCTTCGGAACCAAACACCCCCTAAGTATAAGGACCCTGGATGCCCCACCATATCTTGTGCGATTGGTAATCACATGGTTGATAAAGCTTTAATTGACTTAGGAACTAGTGTTAACTTACTCCTGTATCATGTATACACCCAGCTAGGTATTGGTAAGTGTAAACCGACTAAAATGACACTAAAATTAGCTGATAGGTCTGTGAAAGTGCCTCGTGGTGTCATAGAAGATGTTCTTATTGAGGTTTATAGGTTCATATACCAAGTGGATTTTGTTGTACTAGATACCCAGCCTGTTCAGGACCCAAGTGCTCAAATCCCAGTGATTTTAGGTCGCCCATTCTTAGCCACATATAATGTTGTCATCAATTGTAGAATCAGACTGATGAACATATCCTTTGGTAACATGACTATTGATCTAAATGTCTTTAATGTTATTAAGTCTTCTGAGGTGGATGATTTAGAAGTGGTGAACATGATTAGCACATTAGTTCCTGATCCTTTAGCCTGCATGATGTTTGATAATTCATTATTTGATGAACCTTTCAGTGAGTCGCGGTAAGTAACCATGACGAACACCTTAGCTGATGATCATATGCTAGATATTTTCTTTGATAATACATTATATGAGGATGTTGTTCGTTTAGATGAACAATCCCCAAAATATGTTAGTCATTGTGATGACTTTATGGACCCTAAAACCCATCCCATAGATCTTGGTCCATTTGAGGATATTTTTTACCCTAAGTTTGGGGGTAATGATGATTCTAGTGATAATCATGTATCCTTAATTGAAGTCCCTAACTTGGAACTCGAGTTTTGTACGTCTAAGATACTACTTGAGTTTCTTCAAAATCTGCTACCCGACCCTCCAGATATTGTCTATAAAGAAACCCAATTCTTAGAGACATGTCATTCGGTTGAACCTGTTTTCCTAGACACATATATAGAGCCCAAAGAGACACCCCAGATAAATCTACTTGCCTTGATAAAATCCCTAGATAAATTTATGTTATGTTTGCTAATTTTTCTAATCCAAGATGGTAATCTTTAATTTATGTCTGCTCTATTTGGTTCTGAGGACCCACAACTATTTCATCTATTGGTATATGACTTTGGAAGGTGACAATACTTTTTGAGGTATTTGATGTCTAGCTAAAGACTTTAAATTTAGGATTTTCTGGGAGGCACCCACACTCATGCTTACGATAATATCCTTCCTTATTTCTTTTCCCATCCATCAAGTGGTAACAGATTCTCCTTGTTCATGCTTTTAATTTCATTTTTAGGAACATTTAGGACAATGTTAGATTTAAGTTTGGGGGTGGGGAAGAAAATTTTTGTTATCTTTTAGTTGCAATAAACTCCAGAGCCTAGAAATTTATGCTTATTAAGGTTGGCACTAACCAATCTAAGTGGATGGAAGCATCTTAGTTGTAGGAGTTGAGGAACCAATCTGACTAGATGGAAACATCTATAGAGTCTATTCATAAAAGCACAGAGATCAGGTGTTAGAAAACAAAAACATGGTAGTTTCGCCATATCTCGTTGAATCCTTTTCACTTTTTTTTTAAAAAAAATATATGTTTCTAAGTGATTTAATGGGGCCCACAAATCAAGTTGTTACCATTGCTAGGTAAAATACAGTGATTGAGATACCACCCAAAAAAAAAAAAAATTTGAGATCATACCACTAGACCAACCAGAATAAATTCAATAAAGTCGACCACCGGTGCCCTTATATATGCCAGTTGTGTTGACCTATAGTTAGGATTATCGACCATTGGTCCCCTTGTATATGCCAGTTGTATTGATATTAGTCAGACTGGTATATCAGTCCATTAGGATAGTTTTACCTTGGCAGAGGTCTTCGGAAAGAGATGGGAAACACCGTTCACCTTAGTCAAAATCAAAACCATCTATGTTTTTCCTCTACATCTACCTTCTTAATCTTTCCGTGTGATTGGTCGACTCCGGTTATGATGTCCAGAAACTATCTGAGTAGAGCTTTGTCACTTGTATATGAATTTTAGTATGCTTGAGTGAAAACTCGTGTACAACAATTGGAATTTCGCATCAGGGTACTTCCTCCTATAGTCAATGATTGTATGCCAACCATGGAGATTCTTTAGTGCCTTTCAAGGTTCTACGTAGATAGCTAGGGTGTGGAGTATTGGTTTTGTGGGTACACCACTGGTAAACCCTCCCGAGATTAAATCGGTGATTGGGGCCACCTAGTGAGTTAGAATTTTATTTTCTAGATTAGTTTTGCTTGAGGACTAGCAAATAATAAGTTTGGGGGTATTTGATAGACACATTTTTGTGTCTGAATTGTCCTCAATGTCTCTATTGTTAGTTCTTGATTTTTGTAATTATTTTGGTATCTTTATGTTTATGTAGGTGTTTTTAAAGAAATACACTTGTGTGGAAAAACTTGATCAAAAAGTGCTATTTGGATCCCCGGAAAAAAGTACTAAAAGCACCCTCATTTTAGATAAGGGCACCCCTCAAGGCATCTACTATTCGCACCCCATCTCTGTTAGGGGTCAACCATCTTCTTCCTCACGGTTTGAAGATATAATTTGGCGGGAAAATATTTTCCATGAACATCATAATTTTCTAGATAATTATTGGCGTGATTTTGTGTGAGTTTTTCACGGGACTGGTTTTCTAATGACTCATATAGTCAAAACAGGGAAAGTAAGTGATTTCTCCACGTAAGAAAAAGGAAGATTCTCGTGATTATCATAAAACAGAGGAGCGAGAGAAACACGGGTTCGATTCATTTTTTCCCGAGTTTCTCTGAGGTTGGCATGTTCTCGGAGAACTTTAGCTATATTTTGAAGCGTGTACGAGGTAAAAATGGAGATAATGACAGATGCTGACGCGTAGGAGAAATATTTTTGGAAAGAAAATATTTCCGAGAGGAAGAGAAATAATGGTGATTAAATGAAGATAGTTTGGAAGATTTCTAGCGCCTGTCGAGTATAAAAATGCCCGTTGGAGTTCATGGAAGGGGACGGAGGGTTTGGGAAGAGAGCAGAGTGAAGAATCATTAAGTTACATGATATTTTCTACTAGTGTATAACTGAAGAACACGAAGAACAAACGCTGCCAAAGACTGTCGTTAACAACCGTGGTTTATCCCTGGTTTTGCAACAGTCTTTGCGGTGACATTCAAACAGAAATAACAACACTTTTCAACTATCATTCTCTGTAACAGTGTATTTGTAACGATTAACAAGCGTTGCAATTCCTAATGTTCACCATTTTTTTCTCATTTTCATCATTTGTAAACATTTTGAGCAATGAATTTTTTTTGTGAGTGTATTTCCAAGTTAAATGAGACTTTGAGAGAAAAAGGCAAGTTCCCTAGTCAACCACAACCTAATCCTAGAGCAGTTCATCAAATATATTTAGCTGGTGTGAAATCATCAAACCATGTGAATTAGATAACGACCCTTAGGTGTAGGAGTGGAATAACACAGCAAATGATAACTTACGAAATTGTGGAGAGAAAATACATTTTGCGAGTATAGAATATTTTGCGAAGATAAAGAAATCATGAAGAACGTTTTACGAGTAAAGGAAGTTCGTGAAGTAAATTTGCGAAGGTTCGTATGATGATTCTTTGATCCGAAATTAAGGGAAATATTAGTTGTTATCCAATGTGTAAAATCATATAAATAGCCATTTAGGCATGAGAGGAAAGGGGGAGACACATTTTGAGAGAGGGGATGATTTTAGGAGGAGAGAGAAAAAATTTAGAGAGGGATTTATTTTCTTTATCATCTTCTTCCCCAAAATTCTAGAGCTCCAAATATTCATTAATGGAGTCTCAATTGTAAAATCATGTAATCACATACAATCACTAGTGAAGCACCGTGGATGTAGATCACATTGATCGAACCACGTAAAAATCTTTGTGTATCTTTATAATTTTAGTACCTTAATTCTTAGTTTCATATCAAATTAATTAGGTTTAGGAATCATTTTAATGGATTCTAATGAGGGTGTAGTTGTGAGATAATCCGCAACTACATAATTGGCGCTAGAAACAGGGAAAGATTAAATGGATTTATCCTTCCTGTAACTTGTGGGATCAACCATTTCGTTTAATAATTGGTCCTCTTCTCTCTTTACTATTTTTATCTTTTCTCTACTATTTTCTTAGTTCAATATCATCTTCAGGGAGATGTTATGGTTCATCGTTTACAAATTCGTCATCGACTAATTCAAGCCTTTCGTCCGGTTTTATCGTCTAGTTCAAATTTCATCTCGATCTAGTATTTTTTTCCAGGGATCAACTTCACTAACTCGTGTGAGTTCATTTGGATCTGTACAAGGATCTCCATCTGTTCATTTCTCAATGGCAGATCATTCAATTCCACCGAGTCGATCAATTACAGCTTCAACTTGTGAAAACTACAAGTAATATATTAAACGTTCCGTCGTCGACCAAGAAAGCATGTATGTGTTCGTTGACAACTCATCCAGGAAGATAAGTCAAATTCACGAAGAAAGATGAAGTTATGTACTTCGCAAAATGATTATACGTCCCATCTTGGAGTATACGAAGTCCAGTATACAACTACTTGGAGTATATACTTAATTATATACTTAATTCTTACGAAGATGAGAAAGATCCACTATGATAACTTACGAAGAAAGCTCCACCATGATTACTTACAGGAAATCACACCAAATTAAGTATATGTGAAGTATATTACCCCACTTTAGTTTTACCACATTAATTCTTACGAAGCTGGTCCCATATACTTACGAAGATGATCCCCATCAAAATTCTTACGAAGATGGTGCTTACGAAGATGGTCCCCATCAAAATTCTTTTCTGTCATATACTTACGAATATCATCTTCGTAGGGTCAAATCTAATAACGTTCGCAGAAGCGACATTTCTACTTTTACACTTAGCGAAATATTCACTTTGCTTAACGTTCGCAACACCAATACTTCGCAAATGTTCGTTTTTCGCAAAAGTCCATAAAACAGCAGAATTCTATTTCGCAAGAGTGGGCTAGAATAATTGGTATGCTTGAGAACATGCAAGACGATGCTAGCTTCGCAAGCAAATCACATACTTCGCAAGAGAACAACGACTCATATAAAAGCTAAGTACCTCTTTCCTTAAACATTTTATTTGCTTACGAAAAATAAAAGATTTTTGATTTGATTTACAAAAAAGCGATTCAATCACACAATTACAAATATGATACAATTACAAAAGATCTCAATATTTCACAATTAAAAGAAACCGAGAAAAACATCTCGCACAAATCAATTTATATATTTCTCTTGAAAAATTTACTTTATTTCCAATGATATGATATTCGACATGGAGAGTAGTAGGCAAACCTTTATGGCGATACTCGTAAAAGGCAAAGCACCTCAGTGCGTCATATGTGGGGGTACCTATTAGGATCATTTCCATGGAAAAATATTTGTCAAGAGAGATGAAATAGATAATACAAAGGAAATCAAAACAAACAAAAAGATTTTGAAGTAGCATATAAATAAAAAATAAGAAATTTTGATAAAAGAAATGTTGAATACTAATCTAAATTTTTATTTTCATTACATCATAGCATGAGGCAAAGAACATGGAGTGAGAGTTCGCATGATGGGTTCGCAATATTTCTTACATTTAGAGGATTAAGTACTTCTTAAGGATACTTCATAATTCTTATATATTTCGAGGATTAAGTACTTCTTATACTTCTTCAAGGATACTTCATACTTCTTATACTTCAATGGTTGATACTTCTTATTTGCTTCGAAACATTCCGGGACTTCGCAAAAGAATAGAGGGAAGTATATACTTTTCAAGACTAGTATTCTTTCGCTCGTTCCTTCATCAACAAAGATCAAATATTACTACAACAACGGATTTTTTCTTAAAGATCGCTCTTCAAGCAATATTCAAGAAAAAATAGGCAAGATGTAGGAGCGGAATATCACAGCAAATGATAACTTACGAAATTGTGGAGAGAAAATACATTTGCGAGTATAGAATATTTTATGAAGATAAAGAAATCACGAAGAACGTTTTACTAGTAAAGGAAGTTCGTGAAGTAAATTTGCGAAGGTTCGTATGATGATTCTTTGATCCGAAATTAAGGGAAAGATTAGTTGTTATCCAATGTGTAAAATCATATAAATAGCCATTTAGGCATGAGAGGAAAGGGGGAGACACATTTTGAGAGAGGGGATGATTTTAGGAGGAGAGAGAAAAAATTTAGAGAGGGATTTATTTTCTTTATCATCTTCCTAAAATTCTAGAGCTCCAAATATTCATTAATGGAGTCTCAATTGTAAAATCATGTAATCACATACAATCACTAGTGAAGCACCGTGGATGTAGATCACATTGATCGAACCACGTAAAAATCTTTGTGTCTCTTTATAATTTTAGTACCTTAATTCTTAGTTTCATATCAAATTAATTAGGTTTAGGAATCATTTTAATGGATTCTAATGAGGGTGTAGTTGTGAGATAATCCGCAACTACAGTGGTAAAATGGTAGATAATATGGTAGCCATGCCTAGTGGATATATTGTAGTTCCACCTTCTATTTCCTAATAGGAATCCGTAGCTGAGGAAACTAAAACAATTTCTAAGGAGTCTCAAGAAATTCCTGATATGACTATCTTTGTGCCTAGAGCCCCATATCCACAGTTGTTAGCCCCAACAAAGAAGGAGTTGATTTTCAACGAGATAATGGAGACATTTAAGCAGGTGAACATTAACATTCTAGTGTTAGAAGCAGTTAGGAAGATGTCTGCTTATGCCAAGTTCCTTAAAGATCTTTTTGGACCCTAGAACCCAGCCCATAGATCTTGGTCCATTTGAGGATATTGTTCATACTAAGTTTGGGGGTAATGATGATTCTAGTGATCATCATGTATCCCTAATTGAAATCCATAACTTGGAACTCGAGCTTTGTACGTCTAAGATACTACTTAAGTTTCTTAAAACTCTTCTACCCGACCATCCAGATACTGTCCATGAAGAAACCCAATTCTTAGAGACATGTCATTCGGTTGAACCTGTTTTCCTAGACATATATATAGAGCCCAAAGAGACACCCCAGATAAATCTACTTTGCCTCTGATAAAATCCCTAGATCAAGTTATATGCTCCGTCTTCTCATTTTCTCTAATCCAAGACGGTAGTCTTTCATTTATGTATGCTCTATTTGGTTTTGAGGACCCGCCTATTTCGCCATTTGTATATGACTTTGAAGGTGATAATCCTTTGAGGTATTTGATGTATATCTAAAGACTTTAAATTTAGGATTTTCTCGGGGAGGCACCCACACTCATGCTTCTGTTAATATCCTTCCTTATTTCTTTTCCACATCCATTGATGGTAAATATATTCTCCTTGTTCATGCTTTTATTTCATCTTTAGAAACATTGAGGACAATGTTAGGATTTAAGCCGGGGGTGGGAAGAAACTTTTAGACTTTTAGTTGCAATAAACTCCTGAGCCTAGAAATTTATGCTTATTAAGGTTGGCACCGACTAATCTATGGATGGAAGCATCTTTGTAGAGCGAGGGAACCAATTTGGATCGGGATGAGAAACATCTATATTTCTATTCATAAAAGAACAGAGCTCAGGTGTTAGAAAAAAAAAACATGGTAGTTTCGCCATATCTCGTTGAATCCTTTTCACTTTAAAAAAAAAATAATAATAATATTTCTAAGTGATTTGATAGAGACACTAACTGCTTTGTTACCTTGCTAGGCAAAAAAGAGCATTGAGAATTGATACTTATTTCCAAAAAAAAAATTTGAGACCATACCACTAGACCAACCTGAATAAATTCAATAAAATTAAGGCCTTGGTGCACTTGCATGTGCGATTGTGTTAACTAGGTTAGGATTATAAGAGCTGCTTTATATGCAGTATTGATATGTAGTGGAGACAAGATATCAGGTCCATAGGATAGGTTCCTTGCAGAGGCCCAGACAGAGATGGGAAACACTGTTCACTGTCACATAAACATCAAACCAATTTATGTTTTCTACATCCACCTTCTTTGTGAGTGTGATTTAGTGACTCAGGATTGCCATGATGGAGAAACTATCTCTATGATGAAACATCACTTATATATGAATTTTAGTATGATTGAGTGCAAACTCATGTACAACAATTGGAATTTTGCATCAGGGTACTTCCTCCTATAGTCAATGATTGTATGACAACCAAGGAGGTTCTTTAGTTCCTTTCAAGGTTCTGCATGTCATTGTGGTGTGGAGTATTGGTTTTGTAGGTATTTACATTAACCTCGAGATTAACTTTGTGATTGAATACCTATTGAGTTAGAATTTATTTTCTAGATTAAGTTTTCTTGAGGATTAGCAAAAGTAACAAGTTTGGGTATTTGATAGACACATTTTCAGGGTCTCAATGGTCTCAATGTCTCAATAACAAGTGCTTGATTTTGTACTTATTTGGTATTTTATGTTTTGTGCTGTGTTTCATAAAATATAGTTGTCAGAAAAAGTTTCAAAAAGTGTTATTTGGAACTGGAAAAAGTACTAAAAGCACCCTCATTTGGATTAGAGGCACCTCACACCCCTCAAGGCATCTAGTTTATTCTCACCCGTCTCATAGTCAGCCATATCGCCTCTATCGTTTGAAAATATAATTTGGTGGAAAATATTTTCCAGAACGATAATTTAGTGTTATTGGCGTGAGTTTTTGTGAGTTTTCACGTATTTTCAATAATGCATGCACTATAATCAAAATGGAAAGTATGATTTCTCCACGAAGAAAAATGAATATTCTTGATTATCATAAATGAGTAGTGAGATAAACACGGGTTTGATTCATTTTTTCTAGCGTTCCGAAGTTACGGTTGAGGAGAACTTTAGCTATATTTTGGGCGTGTACGAGTAAAAATGGAGATTGCCTGTGGGAATCTCGACGACAGGAGAAATATTTTTGGAAAGAAAATATTTCCCAGAGGAATAGAATAATAGTGATTAAATGAAGATAGTTGGAGATTTGGCGTCACGAGTATAAAAATGCTCGCTGGAGTTCATGGAATGGATAGGAGGGTTTGGGAAAAGAGCAGAGTGAAGAATCATTAGTTGCTGACGATTTTTTCTAATAGTGTATAACTTAAGAACACGAAGAACAACGCTCTCCAAAGACCCGTTAAAAAACTGGTTTATCCCTGGCCAAAATGTCTTTTTGCGATGGCTGATCAAACGATAATAACACTTTTCAACTACTAAGTTCATAACATTGTATTTATGTGATTAACAAGCGTTGTAATTGTGATTTCACCATTTTTGTCTCCTTTTATCATTTGTAAACATTAACAATGAAAATTTTTTATTATTTCAAACAATGGAATCTAAACCCATCAAAGTAAGCGGAGAAACCAAAACTCATCATGTAGTAAATTTTTTTAATTCTTTATTTGACTATTTGCATTAAAATTAAAATTAAAAAATATTTTTCTTAATTAATTGTCATTTGTTTGATGGTTATCTTGGATTAATTTTGATATGTCATGTAAGATTTACAATTAATATTTTAAGAATCTACCTTAGGAAAAGAAATAGAGTCAAAATTCTTATTGAATGAGCTATAATGGTTTAGAATAAATAGGTGAATTACATGAATTTGAATATTTGGTGGAATCCTATCCCCAGTCTCTCTATAATTTTCACGACACTTTTTAATTTTGAGCTTGTTATATTTTTGCTTTAAAACTAAGTCTAAAAATCTGCTTTCACAAGTGCTGAATGAATCATCTTACTACAACATCATTGAAAATAATCATCACTCTTCACTTACCTTTTGCTGATGAAGTTCTCCAAAAGCTTCGGTTGATGTTCGCCTTTAAAAGGTATAACACAAATGATGCTTGGTTCTTT
>JAJJWX010000862.1:0-207966 GCA_023529315.1 Papaver bracteatum
TTAGCAATCTGTATGGACAACTCCCAAGTTATTTTCTAGAGAATCAATTAGATGCTTAGACTCAATCAATAGAAAATACTCAAGGAGTTATTATCTCAATCTCTTTGATTTGATTTACTCAAACAAATATGATTCACGAGTCTAATCAAAAAAGAGATAACTTGGATGGTACCAAAGACCAATATCCAAGTGTCAATTAATTTAAATCAACAACCAAAATGGTCGGATATTCTAATTGATTGAACAACGCACAACCTATATTATTTCAATTATATAAAAATATAATGAGGAAAAGAAATAACACATTACACCAGAAATAATTTTATTAATGAGGAAACCGAAAATGCATAAAAACTCACTGAACCTAGTCCAGATTAAACATACACTGTATTAATCCGCCATCACACTAGCCTACTCCAAATTAACTTTGGTTTGACAAAGAGTTGAACCCCAAACAATCTCACACTGATCCAAGGTACATTTATGCTCCTTACGCTATGATCCCATCAAGATATTGCGCACTTGATTCCCTTAAATGATCTCACCCACAACCAAGAGTTGCTACGACCCAAAGTCGAAGACTTTAATAAATACAAGTAGTAGATAAATTCGCCTCCCACTAATAAACCTACAAGTTTTATTCTGTATTTTGATAAATCAAGGTGAACATGAACCAATCAATAAAACCAGACTTATATTCTCGAAGAACATATCAGTTTTATCAATCACCTCACAATAAGCTTAATCGACGCAGTCGAAGAAGATTATTGGAGGAATCACAAACAATGAGACGAAGATGTTTGTGACTACTTTTATCTTGCCTATCGGAGATAGAAATCTCAAGCCAATTATTACAATTGTACTCATACGATAGAAACAGCAAGATCAGATCACACAACTACAAGAAAAGTAGTATCGGTCTAGCTTCACAATCCCAATAAAGTCTTTAAGTCGTTAACCTGGTTTTAGAAGAAGAAAACCAAAGGTTAAAGGAGAATCGACTCTAGCTTTAGAAAACTAGTATCACACATAATGTGTGGGGATTAGGTTTCCCAGTTGCTAGAGTTCTCCTTATATAGTCTTTCAAATCAGGGTTTGCAATCAATGTTAGCTACTAATAAAGCATTCAATATTCACCGTTAGATGAAAACCTGATTAGATACAAGCTAATATCTCTCAACCGTTAGATCGAAAACTTAGCTTGTCATACACACATGTACTAGCCGTTTTGGGTTTGTGTAACCGTACCCAAACATGTACAATGGTTGGTTCAATATTAGTCAACCAAATGGTTAGCCAAATGATAACTTTCATATCAACCATATTCTTCTTCACCATAACTAGTTCAAATGACTCAAATGAACTAGTTAGAGAGTTGTTCAATTGTTATGAGATCTCATGTATTATACAAGACACAATTGAATCAAAAACGATGTGATTCACTCAATCATTTCATGAACTATAAAGCCACGGTTTGCAAAAGCATTCCTTAGTAATTTAAGATAAGTTCATTTAACAACGCCAGTGACATAACCTTGAGTTCATGATCGGACTCAATCTAACCTCTGAAGTTAATAAACCCAACAGAATTTCTCGGGGTGAGAACTTCCGCCAGTTCACGGATTGGGTTCGCGGATTGCACCTGAGCTTCAATCAGCAGATATTCGGGTTCGAGAACTTACGCCAGTTCAAGGGACTGAGTTGACTGATCATCCTGTTCCACTTGATCAACAAAGTTCGCAAACTTCGTTCAAGTGCTAAGGACTTATACATATATGTGTTTCCACAACAATTTTTATATCCCACAATGGTTATATAGTCTAAACTCATTTCAATCATTGAAACATTCTCGAGGGCGTTATATAGTTGTTATTCACAAACTATTTTTCGTCGAGCGATTTCCAAAGCGATTGAAACATAACATGACTTTCGTCACTAGGAAAAGATGAACTTGGCTAAAGAGAAAGATTTACCAACACCCATTTCGAGAAATAGATAAGCAAGATATACTCAGCTCGAAATGTCACATGTGCATATTCTTAGTCTATATAGTAAAACGACTTTTGTCTCAAGATAGGAGATAGAGTAGATAGACTTTTGAGTGATAGATAAGTTCAAGTCTCCACATACCTTTTAGTCGATTAAGATCCACTGGTTCCTTGAGTAGTCCTTCGTCTTGTATGATGATCTCCATGGAGTTCTTGAGCTCAATTACACTTTCTATCCTAGTCCGAGACCTTAGCTATAGTAGACTAGAAATCAAGACTTTATAGTTTTGATCACTAAGATTGACAAACATGCTTGAGATAGCAACACATGCGAGTTTGACCGAGAAGTGCTCTAACAATCTCCCCTTTTTCAATTTTAGTGGAAAAGCTATTAATACATATGGAATAAAAATATATATAAATAAACTTTGTAGCTCCTATTCCACATGCCTAATCTTCAACAATACTCGAAATTTTCGTCACTTCCAAGTAGTCCAATGATCCCAAAGGTTGTAAGTTTAGCATCATCGATGTTGAAAATCCGTAGCTATAACAATGAGAAAAGCATGTCAATCATTGTTATTATGTCATAGTATTATTACACATCGTCAAAGTCCAATTGCATCACAACTTCAACAACAATACTATGGTGATATTTCACTCCCCCTTAGTCAATACTCCATCTCACATGGAAACCACTCCCCCCTTACATAATGATCCGAAAACCATATGTATTTGTAGTATGAACTACAATTAATTCTCCCCCTTTTTATCAATAAAATTGGCAAAGGTTCAAGAATGGGATCCTAATGAAATTTCCGTAAGAGATATTTCATGACCAAAGGTAAATGTTCTACCATCTTGTTTAGATGCAATCATAAAGACGAGGCTAAATGCATTCATCAAGGAGTTTATAAAGATACAAGATAACCCCTAAAAATTCCAGCAAGCTGTGACTTCCCCACAAAGATTTGGAAATTAAGCACATGTTCAAAAGAACTCTCCCCCATAAGATGTCATTCCCAAGGGAACAACAAAAGCGACCTTATTTTCAATAGAAAATAAGGATTTATTTAGACTCAAAAAATTACATACAAGTATGAATTTGGAATCCAAAATATTCAATCATATTAACCAAAGCGAACCAAGATTAATTTGACTAAATATGCTCAACACAAGTAAACTTATGGAGACTTAATACATCAATTAGATTATTCACAAGAGAACCCATAAATACTCTAACCGGATTGCACAATTAAACTAATCACAAAGTAATCAATTCAATTGTCCACACTCGACATGAGAAAAATCTATGGAGTGCTAACTAAATAATCACACTAGATGATTGATTTAGTTCATTTGGGCTCAATCAACATAAGAGATTATGGAACCCCGACTAAGATTATCATATAAAATGACAACCTTAAACATCCATGTACTCAACATGAGAGAACTCATGGAATACAAACTAAATAACCACACAAGTTGATTAATTTAGTTCTTAATGCTCAACATATTGCATCTTTATGGAACAACCAACCATGACAATAAAAAATAGACTTAGTCGTATAGTGCTCAACATAAGATACAAGATGGAACCTTCATGGTAATACATAATAATATGGAACAATTAAGCTCTAAACTGTGGATTACAAAACAAGGACCTATTCTATTTTTCCATCACAAAGTGACATAATAGACTTTTATCCTTGAATCAAAAGATTTTAACCTATCTTACATCAAAGATTGACAATATAGGCTTAACTTTTGTGTTTTGCCAAAAGTCCATTCATTCCTTTATCAATATTTGCATACCAATACGTGAACGACTTTACTTTTGACAAAATATGGGACAATCAAGTTCACGGACGTAAACACACATATCCCATCAAAATATTGCAATATATAAAACCATAAAGATTAATACTTCAGCCATCATCTTCCAAACAAGTTTAGAATTAAAAATAATAAATCTAAAAACAAGAAGATGAATTCATTGGATATAGCTATGTGTAATCACAATCATGGCTATTCCAAAACACTAGTTATTCTTCTAAATAAAACAGAAAACATAGAAGATTTACTAGACATTAAGACCTTTGAAGAATTCATTATCGTCCCCGAACTCCTTGTTGTCAAAAACCATTGGAACATAGGGTTCATTAAGAAAGGATTTTATATCGATGAACCTTCTTGGTTGTTGTTGTCGAAGCAGGGCCTTCTGAATCTCATGAGTCTTATACACAAAAGCCTTTATTTGTTGAATCTCCTTACGTAGCTCCTTCAACACTTCAAGAACATCAGAAAACTTCTGAGAATTTGAAAGAACAATCCTTGCTTTCCTCATATTCCTTCTTTTTCTTTTCAAGGTTGGAGGCAATGGAGATTTTTCTTTTTCCTTCATGATTGATGGCTTAACAATCACATTATCTTCTTTTCCATCACAAGACATCATTCTTGGAGCGTCCATCAACGAATGGGTTTGTGAGAGGAATTCACAATTGGCTCAACAAGTAGTCTAGAGATAAAAAGAGGTTTTAGAGAAGGAAAAGGAATGTAGGGTTCGAAACCTAAAATAGGTTCGTAAACGATCAACTCTTATCCCTATCAAGAGTAAAGTTGTCGATAATACCCTTTTTTATTTTGTTTGATAGACAAAAATAATAAAACTTAAGAAAAGAAAAAACAAAGTTTTTCCTAAAGCCTGAGAGGTTACAAAATCATTGTCTCTTTTGATCAGGCACATGAGACAAGATTTTAGAAACAACACAATTAAGTTGTGCTGTGGTGAACAACAATTTGTCCACCAATTTCATCTTGAGTGGAATCCATAGACCTCTGTCTATCAAAACAATTTGACCATATTTTCTTTTCAAATGGTCTTGATTTTTCCTTGGAAACTAACTTCTTAGACGAAGATAAAATCTTACATACCTCTGTGGTCTTCTGAGCAAGTTTGAGCTTTCTTGCTAAATGATTTGCTCTTCGTTGAAGTTTGTTGACGTGTCTTTGCTTGTGTTTGAACTTGTAACACCTTGAAAGTTCATTACCTTTTAATGAACAATATGAGCATGTCACACTTGGATAATAATCAGGCTTCTGAATTGTGCAAGTAGCTAGGCACATAGTGGATACCAAGTCATTATAAACAGTGTTTCCAAGAAGGGAGTCAACTTTTCTTCCAAAGACGGTTGATTATCTTCTGAAAAAATATTAAGATTGATATGTGTATTGCTACAATTATCAAAATCAATATTTTCACCAAGAAGTGCAACACTTGATTTCTCATCTTCATTTGAATCATAGTCGTCAGATATTTCATCAAGAGTTGCAGCAAGACCTTTGTTCCAAGTGTATTTTCTCCGATTTGGACACTCATTTTCAAAATGACCAAATCCCTTACACTTAAAGCACTCGAGGCATATCCTCATCATCGGTTTCATCAATATCCCTGTTTTTAGAGGAACACGATTATGAGGTTTGACTGATGCCTTAGGCTTATCGAGAACCTTTATTTCTATTCAAAAGAAGATCCATAAATCGGCCTGTGATCATCGAGACCGATTTGTCAAGATCTTCATCTCGATGAATCTATCTCGAGTGATCATATTCGAGATATACACTTTTTTTACTTTTATCAAGTAATTTAGTGTCCTTTAGTGCTTTGAACGCAACATCCTTAGCTTGGATGAAAGTTTGTGATCAAAGATCTTAAGCTTACCAACCAAATGTTTTTTCTGGAGAGAGTATTTAGGTTATTTCCTCAACGATGGCATGCTTCTAGCATCGTATCTAGATGGCAGTGATCCGAGAATTTTCATCACAATGTCCTTTTCGTGAAAAGTCTTACCCAATGCAAAAGATACATTAACAATTTCAGACACTTTGTGATTAAACTCATCAAATGTTTCTCCATCTGCCATACGAAGGTTTTCCCAATCAGAATTTAGGTTTTGAAGCCTTGCATCATTTTCACTGGAGTTTCCTTCGAATACGGTTGCTAAGATATCCCAAGCTTCTTGAAACTTAGTGCAATTAGACACACGGTGCTGAAGATTTTGGGTAATGGCATGTATGATCGCATTCAAACCGTCGAAGTTTTTCTTTGCAACAAGAATCTCTGCAGGAGTATATTCAGCAATATTCTTTGGAACATTTTCTTCTTCTGCAGCAACAGGAGGATCATAGCCATTAACAACATATACCCATGATTGAAAATCACGTGCTTGAAGAAAAGCTCGCATATCAATTTTCCACCATAAGTAATTAGAGCCATAGAATATCGGGTGACATTTATTGAGATAGCACCTCTGTCCATAGAGTCATATCGCTATAAACACAGACTTGTGAGGTCTTTAACGTGTTCACCTTCTCTGATACCAATTCAAAAAGCGGGGGTCTAACAACACACCACCCAATATTTTGATTAGCAATATGTATGGACAACTCCGAGTTGTTTTCTAGAGAATCAACTAGACGGATAGACTCAATCAATAGAAAATACTCAAAGAGTTATTAACTCAATCTCTCGATTTGATTAACTCAAGAAAATATGATTCGCGAGTCTGATTAAAGAGAGATAACTTGGATGGTACCAAAGACCAATATCCAAGTGTCAATCAATTTAAATCAACAACCAAAATGGTCGGATATTTTAATTGATTGAACAACGCCGCAACTCGTATTATTTCAATTATATAAAAATATAATGCGGAAAAGAAATAACACACTAAGAAATTTTGTTAACGAGGAAACCGTAAATTTAAAAACTCGACCTAGTCCAGATTAAACATACATCGTATTGCCGCCACAGACACTAGCTTACTTCCAAATTAACTTTGATGGACCCATTGAACCCCAACCAATCTCACACTGATCCAAGGTACAATTATGCTCCATTCGATTATCCCAGGTGGATACTGCGCACTTGATTCCCTTTAGATGATATCACCCACAACCAAGAGTTACTACGACCCAAATCAAGACTTTAATAAACAAACTGCCTCATACAAAAGTCTTTGTGTTATAGATAAATTCTGCCTCCCATGAATAAATATACAAGTTTTGTCTGCCTTTTGATAAATCAAGGTGAACATGAATCAATCGATAAAACCAGCATTTACATTCTTCAAGAACAGCCAACAACATCAATCACCTCACAATAAACTTAATCGATTTAAATGGGTTGAAGATTATTGAGGAATCATAAACAATGAGACGAAGATGTTTGTGACTACTTTTATCTTGCCTATTGAGATAGAAATATCAAGTCAATTATTACATTTGTACTCGCATTTGATAGAAACAACAAGATCAAATCACATAACTACAAGAAAAGTAGTATCGTTCTCAGATATTCACAATCCCAATGAAGTCTTTTGTTGTTAACTTGGTTTTAGAAGAAGAAACCAAAGTTTTTTAATAATTGACTCTAGCTTGTTCAATTTTTTCGTTATCATACAAGACAAAGGACTCTCAAGGAACCAGTGGATCTTCATCGAACTAAAAGGTATGTTGAGACTTGAACTTATCTATACCAAAAGTCTATCTACTATATTTCCTATCTTGAGACAAAAGTCGTTTTACTATATAGACTAAGAATATGCACATGTGATATTTCAAGTCCGGTATATTTCTTATCTATTTATCTAAAATGGGTGTTAGTGAAAGCTACTTTAGCCAAGTTCATTTTTCCTAGTGAAGAAAGTCATGTTATGTTTCAATCACTTTGAAATCGCTCTGACGAAAAATAGTTTGTGAATAACAACTATATAACTCCCTCCAGAATGTTTCAATGATTGAAATGAGAGTTTAGACTATATAACCATTGTAGGATATAAACATTTTATGGAAACACATATATGTATAAGTCCTTAGTAATTGAACCGAAGTTTGCGAACTTTGTTGATCAAGTGGAACCGAACGTGAGCAGTCAACTCAGTCCGCGAACTCAAGACGTGAACCTGGGCCACGAATCGCATAAGTTCTCGAATCCGAGAATATTCGCTAGAGATGAATTTCTCATCCCGAGAAATTCTGCTGGAGTTTATTAACTTCAACCTAAGTTAGCTCAAAAAATGTTTGATTCTTTAGAAATGTTTACAAGAAATTGAAGAAATCAAGAATACAACCTCTTTTGGATTTTTCTCTCCTCAAAACTTTCTTAATGCTCAAAATTCATCCCCTCTCGAATCTACTGGGTTTCTTTATATAGGCTAGTTATATAATGGATGACAGCTAAGCTGTCCTTTAATTTCAGATCTGAATCGCGGTATTATCGCAGCAGTTATAATGTCAGTTATCACAGGTGTTGTAATCCTCGCAGGATCATCATTCTCTTCTCATATTTTTCCCATCGTCATCTATTACGTCACTCTTTAAGTTATCTTGTGATGCCGGGCAAAGTGTTGCATATGTATACTTAAGTGTTGTTAATTTTATAGAAATAATGTCATGAAGATATTCTGATCCTACATCTTGCCTCTTCTCATGTCTTCTCCACAAGAGGAGAAGCTCATGAGAAATTTTTTCTTCTTAATGCCGCAGCTACCCATTTTTTTTTATCTTTTTTTTCCGACAAAATCCCTCAAATTAAGTGTAACCTCCTACATGTCGAATATTCTTTTCTTTTACCTTGTTAATTCTTTATTATCCGGTTACCATTATTTTATCTATAAAAGAGAGAATCTGTCAAAGAAATATTTTTCTTCTTTTACTTCTTCGTCTTCTTCACTTCTTCGTTCTCTGCAAACTTTTCCCACCTGCAACTTTCTTCTTCTACAAATTCACCTGCTACTGCTTTAATGGAATCACCAAGGTATGTGTTCTTCTGACGTTATTAGAGTCGATTTTGCTTGTCTGAACTATGTTCATCCATATTATTCAATCTTTTCTACTTGATTCTTCGTAATTTCCATACTGTGTTTTCTTTTCACTGGAACTACTTCTAACACCCATTCTCAGAATCCAAAACCCCAATCTTCTTAAAGATTCGCGGAAAAACTAGATGAAAAGAAAAGGAAGCTCCTGTGAGTCATAAGGTAGTAAGAAACATTTGTTTTCTTAATAACAATATTGTTGCCCTCTGCTTCTTATCTAAATTATTATTCGCAGGCTGACGAAGGTATTGCTAAACCTCGCAAGCGATCTCGCAAAGCTAAAAATGTTGAGATTGACATTATCATTCCCAAATTATCATCCGCGAGTTCTGTCCCTACAACCTCGCAAATGGAACCTCCATCCTCTATCTGCGAGAATATTGTTACCAATATCCCTGTCTCAGCTGATCTTCTGACAAATGAGACTCCTAATGTTTTTGTGAACAAAACTTCTTCCAGTCCTATGTCACTTCCAACTGTTACTTTTCCAGACACTCCACCTTCTGGTGATACAATTATTGCGAATGATTCAAATTTCCAGCTTTCTACTATCACTACTTCACCATCTTCATCTCTCCCTTCTTCTAAGGAAACTTCGTGAGAGGAGTAGATGTTTCTTTTAAAATCTTGTCTGATATTTTAGATGATGCTAGGAAGTCTTCTACTGATCCTGTCAAGCAGGGTGTCTGCGAGGTTTTAGGTAAGTATTTTGGTTCTAACCAAATGGCTTCATATGCATCTTTATAGAATGAAGTTGAAACTTTAAAAAGAAGTCTCCAAGCCAAGACTTCAGAATGTGACACTTTTTGCCAAAGCTTCGCAATTCTTCACTTGATTGAGAAAATCTTCGCAGTAAAAACAATGAACTAAAAGGTATAATTTCCCCTGCCTTTGTCTCTTGTTTTTTCTCGTTTCTAGAAAATTTTCATCTTTTTTGTACTCAGTTCCCTTTTTAAATCCTTGGTTCGCATATTTAGTTTTAAATCAGAAACGATTCATTGGGAGATTTCAATTTGAGTCTAACGCTGAAGAAGCCCATGCTGAGAAAGATTCTTGGATAGACCAATATAATAGACTAGACAATCTTCACACATATTCGATCGATCAAATAGATAATCTTACTAATGAGAATGGCCAATTATTGCAAAGGAAAAATTTATTAAGTAGCGAAGTTACTCGCCTCTCATATTTGTTAACCCATGCTAACTTGGCAATGGAATCTTTATCCGATGAAAATAAAACCTTGTCTCAGGAAAAACATAGTTTTTCAAACATGATGGCGATTTCCTCGCAATAATTGAGTATTCTTCAAAAAGTGTGTGATAATCAAGAGCAATCTCTTCGTTCACTAAAAGATGAATTCAAGGAAGTAATCAATCATCTCATTGAGAAAGATAAACTTATCAAGGGTAGGATAACTCTAAGTTTAAAAGCCAGTAAACTCCAAGATCAATATTCCCAATTAGAAAAATCTTACTCTTTATTATCAAAAGAAAATTCCTATCTCCTCTCCAAAGAAGAAAATATAAAATCTCGCCTGAAGGGTATAGTTGGGGATAAATTTGATAATGCCATGAACCAATGGGAGAATCGTTATTAACACTATTTCAAAATTTAACTGCAAAAGGAAGGTAGTCATTTTGATCGCCACAATTGTTAATCTCTCTCCGTTAAATTTCTCTCTCATATACTTCTTGCGATATCTTTACTCAATATCTTTTCTGTTAACTTGTTTTTCATGTAATCTGAAAAAGCCTTCATTCTACTGCGTTGATCTGATGGAAAAATTGGCTAAAGTTCTAAATAAAATGGAGTTCTCACTTCTCATCTTGTTCAATTTCGCGATATAGCAGAGAGAAGATATGACTATCTTGAATACTTCAAGAATATGGAGATTAGAAATCGCGATAGAGGTTTTCTTCGCAAATTTCATCTTAGTGCTGAAGTTCTTGTGAATGACAGTCTGATATCCAAGTCTCTGCCCCATGTATCCATCGAGCCTCTATAAGTAGATGATGATGATGAAATTCCTCTTATTTTAGATAATGATCTAGATTATGCAAGCGGTGAAGAAGATATTTCTCAAGAAGACCCAACATAAGAAGAAAAAAGCCCTCCTAGAAAAGTAGCTACTGGTGGTGAAGCAATTGCTGGTGAAGAGTTAGAAGAAGAAGAAGCTCGAATCAATCGTAACGAGAAGAATATTGGTGAAGTTGATAACATTGTTAAAAATAATGAAGCTCGAAGAGACCAATACATGGAAGCTTGAGTTTTTCTTTTGCTTTCCTTTACTTCCTTTTAAGTAGTAATGTACTTTTATGCAACTTTGGAATTCAATTACATTTCTCGTTATTTTGAATATTTTCAAGAAAGATAATGATATTTTATTTATCAATTCCCATACTTGCCCTCATTATCTTTCTTGTAATGGATAAGTGTTTCCGCATTTTAGTATATTGTCACGAATAGTGTTGCAAATAGGACTGCAAAATTGTAAATAATCCTTTTGAGAGAATTTGAATAATACTTCTGAGAAATTCTGAATAGTACATTGCGATGAACAAATTTTTCCTGCATTCTTAAAATAAAATAGTTAATGTTTGGGATCATTCTGTTGGTCTTATTTTTCCTTCCTAGTTAAAGGTCTTATTTTGCCAATTTTTTGTTTACATTTGCATGTATTAACCCATTGATCTTGCCTTATCTTTATTCTTTCAATGTATTGCGACAATATGACAAGTCTAAGCTCCCTTGCGAGAAAAAAGTCTCATGACATTGCCGTCTTGCGATGAAACCGCAGGAAGTCTTTACATTTTCATGTACCATTGATCTCATCTTAACTTTTTCTCATGGATTGTTCCTCTGTATAATACTTGTCACGCGACAATATGACATGCCTAGCTTTTCTTGCGAACATAAAGCCCCATGACATTGCCGTCTTTAGACACTTATCAGCTCCCTAATGGAGGGTGCCACTTTATACCCCTTCAAGGAGGGAACATCGGCCATACAAGACTAGCTCCTCCTATCCGGTCTTAACAACAACCAGTTTTTTTCGCAGCCTCTTATCCTTTTTTCCTATATGGCTTATAGTTACGAGACTGCACCCTAAGTGGGGTTTTCTTCGGGTCGAGTGCATCATAGCCAAGACTTGCCAAGAATGGCCAGGGTAGTTTCGTACACCCCGGGCACCCTTGGCTCAACCGTGTACCTCAGCGCCTTGGTCATACTCTTCACTCCTTAGAGAGACCCCGGTCATCCAACCAGGGTATAACCCTTATATATATATATATAGTTGGAAATCCAAGGTACCTCTCCTGGATAGGTATTTCTCATAAAGATGGACCCCATCTCTCCATGACTCAGTTCCAAAGATGTATAACCTTATCCCCGAGCCATGCATACTTTAATACCCCCTTATATGACGACTTTAGGTCTTACATTTGCCTCTTGCGAAATTTTATTCGCGAACTAGGTGTACGCCATAAAGGTTCGTCCCATTCTAATGTCTCTCACGAAATTTTATTCGCGTTTCTTTATTCTTTCATTTTTGTCATTTCTTTCTATTCTTTGTGAGATATCTACGCGAAATAATCATTGACTCTTTCCTTTGTGAAATAATCAAAGATCTTATGAAGTAACGAAATAATAACTTTTTTGTTTCTTATTGTAATCTTGAATAATCTCATGTATTGATAAAAAGTTGCGATAAAAATAATCTTGAATACTCTTGCAACTGCGGTAAAAAGATGCGATAAAATAATCTTGAATACTCTTGCAACTGCGGTAAAAAGATGCGATAAAATAATCTTGAATACTCTTGCAACTGCGGTAAAAGTCGCGATAAAATAATCTTGAATACTCTTGCATCTGCTATAAAAATCTGCGATATAAAGATTTCTCAAAATTTGTTATTGGTATTATCTTTATAGATATAGTCTGTTCCATGGTCTACCAAGTCTTGGACCAACGTCTCTACCCTCCGGATCCATCAATTTATATGCCCCTGTTTTAACTATCTCTTTAATGATATACGGCCCATCCCATTTTCTCGCCATCTTTTCACCATTTTATCGTTGATAACCTGGTGTTTCTCGCAGCACTAAATCACCCGGTTGGAACTCACGTATTTTGACACGTTTGTTATACTCGCGATCTAATCTCCGCTGATAATTTTCCATATGTTGTAAAGCTTTTTCTATCTTCTCTTCTAACTCATCAAGTTTATTTAGAATCATACCAGCACTAATATTTTTCTCCCAATCCTCTATTTTTGTTGTAGGAATAGCAACTTCTGTTGGTAACACAACTTCAACCCCATATGTCAAACAAAAAGGTGACATTCCAGTAGATTCCCGTCTAGTTGTATTGTAAGCCCAAATTGCATTATGTACTTGTTCGCACCATGCCCTGTGGTGTCCTTCTAATTTCTTCTTCAGGTTTATCTACAATTGTCTTATTTGTTTCCTCTGCCTGTCCGTTGGCATGTGGATATAGTAGTGTTGATTTTCCACATTTAATCTTAAATGCATTAAGTAACAATTCTATATTCTGTCCTTCAAACTGCTTTCCATTGTCAGATACCAACTATGTAGGAATCCCAAATATGCAAATTATATTTTCAAATATGAATGTAAAAATGTCTTTGTCGCGAATGTGTAGCACTGCCTTTACTTCTCCCCATTTTGTGAAATAATCTGTAGCGAAAATTAAATATCTTCTTTATCCAGAACCCGGTACAAATGGTCCCAAAAGGCCACACACTGGTTGAGGATGATAATGGTTCCCCTGGTGCATGTATTTTCTTCCCATATCGCTGACAATCTTCGCAACGTCTTGAAAGTTTCTTCGCGTCCTCATGCATGTATGGCCAGTAATAGACTTGAATTTTTGTTTTGTATGCCAAAGATCTTCCCCACTATGATTACCAGCGTCTCCACTATGCAACATTTTCAACACATTTTGTCCTTCTTCCCGTGTCAAGCATCTTAGTGATGGTCCATTAAAATATTTGCGATATAATACTCCTATTTGTGGGAGAAAACTACTTCTGCCGGTTTAGGTAATTTTGGGTGTGTGTGTGGATGAGAAGTGAGTTTAAACCTTCAACAAATGTGCTGCACGATGATCACTTTGATTCGAGAGGTAATCTATACAATTCTGGACTAAACCGAAGACACTACGTTCCATATTTGTTTCGATTGCGGAGTGAAGGATGTGAGGTTTATCTTAGGGAGGGAAGTGAAGAAGGTGTTGAGAGTATGAAGGTGAAGGCTATTTGATGACTTGTTAACAGAAGGTTGAGCAGGCTAGCAAATGTTGTAGGCATGCTCTGGGTGTTGAATACGATTAACACTTGGTTTTCTGTGTTGTTCGAACTTCTATCTTTGGAAATAGGGAAGAGAACCTATTTATACAAGTCATTAAGCCTTCTTCACGTCTCTCGTGGGAAGTGGAGGAAGTGTAGTGAGGGAAGAGTGGAGTTGTGTGTGAGTGTCACACGACCAGAACTGCCCACTTCTCCCATCTTGACTTAACCGCCCATGTCTTCCTAACACGTTCTTGTTATGGCGCGTTGCACGCTGCACGTTGTAAACCGCCAGACCAATACCCCAGTTTGTATCCCCCAGTTGTGACGTGATTAATTTTTCGAGTGTGTGGATCGTGGGACCCAAAGAAAATAGTGCAGGGTGAACCATGAACTTGGTATAACATCCCATGCAGCCCATCTTCGTGTAACCATTTGAGGTCAGCATAGACAGGGCCATGCCTTGGTCGGTTACCTTGTGAAGAAGAGTGACTTGATGGTGGTCATAGTGATACCTTGTTTGCTGGTTGATTCGCACCCTAAGCTATTCGTCCAAGCTTGCAAAGCTGGACGGACGAGATGACTCGTAGCCTTGCTTGGGACCGTTTGATGGGAGGCGCGCATGCTGCCTCTTTCGGCCCAAACGTTTGCATGCTTAGAGAGTTCCAATGGAGGAACCGATCATCCCTGCATGGAGGTAGTACAATGGTGTTCACTCCCATTCCTGCTTGACTCGCAAATATTTAATCTAATCCACTCGACTCAGGCGGCAAAGATGAGTGGTCGATATTAGAATTTATGGAGGGGATGTGACATGTCACCTTTGGGCACGCGTACCGAGGAGCTTGATCACCATCGGTCTTGGCTGATCAGCTAGACATGAATCTGGGCCCACGGTGATCATTCTAGCATGCTCGGTTCCTTCTAAGTCTCCATCTTGGCCTTCCGTCCAAGCCTGCGAAGATGGACGCTCGAGATGTTTCTGCGCCACAAACCCTAATTAGGGCTTTGGACCGGCCACTTTGGGCGATCGGTTTTGGGTTGCGCGCGCCTCTTTTGGGGAGACCGACCATGTATGCAACATCTTGGGTTGACGGTGAGCATGTACATGCTTGATCTATGACCCTGGGAGCAATCTAAGCCATCCAACTATGCCGGCGAAGTTGGATGGTCGTGATCGTTTTGGATCTTCTCAACCTGCATAAGGCGTTAATCTAGCCTTGTTTGGGCAATATTTTCTTGTACCACGTCTTGCCTATGAGGGAGTCGGTCATGTAGGTAGAAAGTGGGCCCTCCAATGGTGTGCCATCACTTTACTACTTGTTTTAGGGTATAATCTAAGCCGTCCGACTATGCTGGCGAAGTTGGACGCTCACGATTAAAAGGAACCCTAGCCGTGCGTCATGCTCGCTTTGAGAGCACGTTTTGGAAGGACCAACCGTAGTTGGCCTTGACCATTCGGTCATGTGTGAAGGTGGGTCCGAGATGATCATGGTAGCATGCTCAGACTTTAATCTATATCTACACCCTCCATCTATGCCTAAAGTTGACGGATGAGATATATTTTTGAGTTTGTTTTCAACAAATGAGACTAACATGGGTAGTCTTGCATGCGTTCAACGGGCTAGTATAACCTGTCAGTCAGAGTAGCCTACGGTGTTTGCACATCGAACACAAGGCTTTAATTAAATCATTAATAGTAATGTTGTATACCTATTAAACCGGGATGGTTGCACATGCTCCGTTATGGGTATGTCTTAATTCTGGTGGATGGTTGCACATGCTCCAATGAATTAATATGGCGAGAAGTATTCATCTCTGAAGGCTTTATCCTTTGCAGGACGTCACTTACAAAAATTGGCTTTTTACAATTTTAGCCTTTAAATAGAAATCCACCATCAACATTAAGTCCCCTGCCTAGCATGAAATGGTTACACTATTGTAGGTTAGGCATGAGATGGTGACAAATATACGTAAAAGAAATAAAAGTAACTAACCTTGGAAGGCATCCGCTAGTGATTGTCCATGTGAATGCATATTTGAGGCATGAAACCTTTGTGGGTAGGTTTCCTTCTTGGTTTTTTGAAGCAAAAGGGAATCCTTCTCTAATTAGAATTCTTCAAATTTTGCCTATAAAAGGGAGAACCCTTTTTGTTTTCCCTTCACGATTTTTTTTTTGTGAACGTTCAGCTCTCTGCTCGTGCTGCCGCCATCGCCGTTGCTGCCGGAGTCGCCGCTGATTTGTTGCAAAGCCGCGGCGCGTTAATCAGTATGCATAAAAAAATTTTTTTTTTTTTTTTTTGCAAGCCCTAATTATTTAGTTAGAGTTTATTTTGCATTTTGATAGGATTTTAGGTGCAGCAAAACATACCATAATTAATTCCTTTACCCCCTGTTAGGGTTGCGTAGTAAAAGAAATCATAAACATGTCGTTTGTTCCCTTTATCCTTGCATGTCAAAACCCAGGTTGTAGCTTGTTAGAACCGATGTCTTGAACTTGTAGACATGATAACCAACTGTAGAAAAAATATGTTGACATGTTGGCTTAGCTTTAGGACGTGCATGCAAACTTTAGTGCCCGACTGCGTGATTTTGAGGTACTCTTTGCATGCGTTACTTGAAATTGCTGTAGAATCTTCATACAAACTCGGATTTCGATGTTCCGCATACGTAAATTCAAGCCCATAAAATTTCCAAGCTTTAGAAAAGAAGCTTTTCGTATTTTGAGCGTGTTTAGGGGATAAAAACCACGAAATAGTAAACTTCCAGGAGGTTTTCAGAATTTTTTCAGGTCGCGTGTCTTCTGATGTTTTCGCCACCCATTCTTGCTCTTTCATCCGATTGTCGTGAAATTTTGATATGTTTTAGGTAACTTCCATATGAAGATAATGGCACATAACATAACACTATATTCCATACCCATTGCTCCCAGCTCATATTCGAACACAGGGTAGTGTAAATTTCCCTCAACTGAGTTTGTTTGGAAGACGCTTGAACCATCCCAATCCCATGTAATCTCCGTATTAGGTTCCTAACAACGAAGTTGGGAATCACGAGAATCTTTTATTGCTGAATGACTCCTTGGAAACATGCTAACACTTCCAATCTTATTGTAGTTGCTCAATAATGAACGCGGAGGATAATGTTGTGAAGGGAGGTGTCGACTCTTTCAGAGATGTGCCAAATATAAATGATGGAATGCTTACCAAGTCTTTTCCAATCATCAGGAGGCACCCCATAAATAATATAATCCTTATTACCGGTTCAGAAAGTGAAGAGAGTCTACCATCGTCTTTAGCAGGCGTGATGAGGCTTTGTATCCAGAATAAATAATATCCACCTTCCCCTATTGACTTCAGAATTTTCCAGAATCCACTTGAATCATACGAAGGATGGATGTGGTGCATGTTGGGAAATGAAGAGATTAGAGGCAACTTAGCCAGGGCGCGAATTCTTGATGTTGTTAAGGCGTCTACAATTCTTCATGTCAAGAAGGATATCCCAAGTTTGGTCGCTTTTGATGCTCGATGGCGTCCTTCTACGAACACATCTTTATGCACGTGGGGTGAAATGACTATCACTCTTGAGAGTGTGTCTACATTAATAAGCCTTCCTGTTGCTGGCAGTCTTAATTGCAAGCTGTCTGAAGGCGAACACACCATCTATCAGGCTATAATTCAGAAGGTGAACGAATACGATCAGTTGGAGAAGAAGCCGAAATGTTTCTACACTTGGTGGGTGTAGTTGCAGGAATTCCCACAACACACCCCTTATAATATCTTGATAATTATCACTTGATCTAAACTAATTTTGATATTAAAAGTATGACTAAAATTCTAAAAATTGTAAATAGACACACGGATTTTTACATGGTTCGATCAATTTGATCTACATCCATGATTCTCTACTATGATTGTTAAAGTTTACATTTGATTTTACATTTGATAATCTCCATTAATGGAATTCTAAATCTAGTTTTGGGGAATAAGATGATAAAGAAAAATACATTTTCTCTCTCTAAAAAATCTCTCTAAAAAATATCTCTCTCCCCTAAAATATTCTCTCTCCTCAAGATTCTCTCAACTCTAAAAAATACATCATCCTTTCTAAATCTATTAGATCTCTATTTATAGGAAATTACATAATGGGTGACAACTAAGTTGTCCTCTAATTTCGGATCCATCTTGCGATCCTCTCACAACTTTGTAACCATCGTGAAACACCCACGTTCTTCTCATGTTTCTTCAATCGTCAACTTCGTCATTCTTTGAATTATTTTGTGACGCTCGTGAAATGTTGTTGAAGATTTTTCAGTAACGCTCGCAGAAGTGTCATTAATATCTTGTGAATATAATTATGGCGATATTCTGGTCCTACATCTTGCCTCTTTTTTCTTGAATATTGCTTGAAAAGTAATCTTTAAGAAAAAATCCGTTGTTGTAGTAGTCTTTGATTTTTGTTGATGAAGGAATGAGCGAAAGAATACTGGTCTTGAAAAGTATATACTTGCCTCTATTCTTTTGCGAAGTTCCATATCTTTGTTAAGTAAATAAGAAATATTAACTCTTGAAGTGCTCGTGAAGTATGAAGTATCCCTGAAGAAATATTAGAAGTACTCAATATTCAAAGAATAAGAAGTATCCGTTCTTTAATGAAAATCATAGTATTGCCTCTGTTCTCGTGAAATTATTACTTCATTTTTGGTGAAAATCCTAGTCCATTTTGGAAATTATAGGTACTGAATATCGCAAGATAATAGTTCACGAATATCGTAATAAATAAAGGAGGAAAGAGTTATAAAATGATACGATGATAGAAGTAGTGCGGGGAGATATGAAGTTTTGCGAGGATGAATTGCGATACTTCGCAATTCATATACAGCTGCATAAGTTTTACTATAAATAGGAGTTCAAATGTAAAATTGAGGAGGTTCTTTTAATGAGTGTAAGAAATTATCTTAGGAAAGAGAATAGAAAAAGTTGTAACTATTCTAGTTCCATTTGGATAATTCTATGTAATCAACTAAGAGAATTAATAAGAAAGTTATCATTCACCATCAAGAACTTCTTGAGTTTTTACTAATTCTATTGAGGGTGTAGTTGTAGATTATTCTGCAACTACATAATTGGCGCTAGAAACAGGGATTTGAAGAAATCCTGTACCAGAAAAATGACAAGAAGAAGAAACACATCAGAACCATTAACTGAAGTAAGAAGAAGTGTAAGACTCGCAGGAGGAGAAGCAAATATAACAGGAGAACCTAGTAGGAGAAGGAGTAATCGAAGAAATAAAGCTCAACAAATAATAGATCATGATCGAGTGAGTATACACACTTGGAGAACTGATACACCAGAAGAAGAAGATAGAGAAACACAAATCAGAGAAAATGGGAGGTTGATGGGAGGAACAATTCTTGAAAGAGAAAGGGAGATGTTAGAAACATTGAGACAAGCAATCCAAGAAGAACGAATGATCGAAGCTGAAGAACGTGCCAATTTAACAAGAAAAAATCAAGAATTGAGGATGGAAAATGAGATGCTACAAAGAAGGAAATCTCAAAGTGTTGCAAGATCAAATGTTAGAACAGAAAGAGAAGGACAAAATTCACCGATAATCAATAATGAAAATAATATGCAAGAACAAGCGCAGAATCAAGGTGAAATAAATCAAGAGAATCGTTTCATTTTAATACCAAACCACGAACAAAACATGGAGAATTTACGAACAAGGCCAAATCCTAGAGAAAACAATCAGAATCGAGAGGAAGAACATCAACTTATGGAAGAAACTGAGAGACAACAAGCAAGACATCAAAGAAGAATTGAGTCCCCATACTAGGATAGTATGTGAGGAAATAAATGACATAGACATGGAATGAGACTTGCCTGAGTGAGTAACCTCTTGATGAATGTCTATGAATCTTTTGTTCTTTCTTCAACCTCGTCAAAGTTTGAAGTTCCTCCAAATACTCTGATGATGCAATGTCCGTCAAATCTTATGGATCAGAACTTTATTCGTTGGAGAGATGTGTAACCAAAGGCGCTTTATAAGTACCCATCTTTTCAGCATGGATCCACGCTCGTCTGAAGGACATGTCATATCCTGGATCTTCCTGATTATGTGAAACTTGGTTTCAGTCCAGGTTGAACTTACGTTCTCTTTGAGAATGATGTATCCATAAGTATTTCCGAGCGCTCCTTCAAGGTCTCTGATTGATATGGAGCATAAGTATCTTCTTGTCGAGTGATGCATGTGGATCTGATGGTTTTCAGTAGAATGTTGATGATAGCAGTGTCAGCATCGATCAACGTTCTTCCAAATTTGTTTCTTCTGAGATTGGTTGTGGTAAGCAGTCCCCAGTTGTACATCTCTTGGTATGTGGCTGGAGGCTTAAGAAGTATTTTAGGAATGGACTTCTTGACACGATATGGTTCATTAACATGTCTCTCATTTGTGCCTTCGACAGATAACGCAATTCACGTTCGACGAAGGATTGAACTGCCTCTTTGATAGGTTGTTCAGAGAGTGTAAAAGCTCTAACCGGGAGAGGATTCTTGCATACTCCTTCAGTCCCCAATTTAATCTATTGTGGATCAACCTTCTCTTTGGTGACATGCTTCAAAATATTGCAGTTACTTTCCAGATGATTGATAAATCTATGAAGGTGACAGTATCTGGGATTCTTAATTTTTCTTCAGTTGGCTCTGAGCAACGATTTGATTGCACCATCTTCAACCCAGACTTCTAGTAACTCGATCACTCCTTCATGAGAAGTTTGAGTATGTCCGATCATTTTCATGTTCGTTGATGCCGGGTCGAGGTTAGTGCAAGATTGGTTATCCTTATGTGGTGCTTTCGCAGGATGAGGTGTTGGATGTCATATGTTTGAGCAAAAGATTTACTTTTTCCTCCTTGAGCAACAACGTTCATGGAAGGTTGGACATTGTACTATTTATTGATCAGTAATCGGTTACTCCGAGGTTCCTCGACCTTGTAGACTTTGCTCAGTAAAGCAGGTGTAGTAGTCGCTGATCGTTTGGATACTTCATGAAGTTCTGAGAAAGTGTGGAACCGGAGGTTTTACAGCGAGGCTCTATAGACCGGGATCATTCTGTTGATGCAAAAGTCTACAAGTTTTTGCTATGTGACATTTGGGTCGTGGAAGTCCAAGGCTTGAAACAAAGAAGTATTTTCTGTAGAAAGCGTTAATCATCTCTCCCCAATCGGTAATACTTCCCGGTGTTATGTTGTTGTACCAGGTGTATTATCTGCATGTCAGAGACTTTGAAAACTCCTTCAGATGAATGACATGTTGTGCTCGTGTTCGCCCAATAATTCCAGAAACCAAGAAATATGTTTTTGAGTATTGCATGTTCATAAAGAATGAATGTTGTAGCGGTATAACCTTTTGGAAAATGAATCCTATGTATGGCAGCAGGATATGAAGGTTGGTGAAGATTGAAAGATGATGCCTTGTCTTTTCCTCGATCCTCAAAAAGTGCTCCAGGTCTTCACGAGTGATGAAACCTGTAGGTTCCATTGTTGGAGAGTCATCTGCAGCTTTGCGGAATTCTTCATCATGTACAACATAGATTGGAGAGATTTCAGGATCAGCAGTTGAAGATGTTTCTTTATATTTTCCTTTCTCGCGTTGAGGCTGAGTTCGTTCAGACGCAAGCTTGTCTGTCATAGTTTTGAGATAAGTACACAATTCTTTCTGTGTTGCAGCTACGTCAGTCTGAACCTTCATGAGATCAACTATGGTAGGCTGATTTCCTATGGTTTCTCCAGGAGATCAACCGAAGAGTGGATTGTTGATGAAGCTAGTGTCATCACTTACAGAGGTGGTCACAGGAGCATCAGTGCTTGGAGGAGTGGCGTTAGCGGTGCTACTAGAGCTTGTGATATTAGGATCGAGTTTTGAAACCGGATTGGCAGACCTAAGACCTACCATCTTTGTGAGAATTGTGATTGTAACCGAGAGAATGATCTCCCACTGTGGTCACCAATTTATAGATGAGGAAAAACGATTTGCTGGTTTTTAAGGAATTGAGGAGACGACCGTACGGAGGGGACTTCTTGAACTGAGCGAAATGTTCAACCTCACACAGATGCACCGCTGCAAAGGGGGTTCTTTGAATTCGAGAGATCAATCTGTTGTACACCTGCCTAAACCAATACAATGGCCGTTCCAGAGTAAATTCGGTCACAAGAGAGGATGGGTTGATCTGTAGGATGGAAGTTAAGAAATGTGTGGAATCAATAGTAATCAAATATTGTAGGTGTGTTGTGAATTCAGAATAAGATAAGTTATGAATGATTGAAATTGCTCAGTTGAGAGTAATTGCTCAATTGATTAGTTGTTGATCTCATATTGTTAGTGAGACGTGAGATTCTTGTAGTGTTCGTGTTGTTATTTCAATCATGATTTAGAGACTTAGTTATATTGCTGGAATTATAGACACCATGATCCCATGAAGTGACACAGTTTATGGAATCAAAGAGTGGGGAAGTTGAAATCGTGTTTGAAACCAGTTGCTCATCGTGCAGAGACTTGGTTGATTTTCCATTCACTACTTTGTTAAATTCTTCAAATGATTGCACGACTTGCTCACATTCTATCGTGTGTTTAAACACACGTGCCATAGACCGCCAGACCAAAACCCTAGTTGATATCCCCCCAAGTGACATGATTGACGTCTCGTGTTTAGTTTAGTCAGTTGCTGACTTTATGATTTCATGGAACGATGAGTCCATGTATTTACTGAGTTGAACATGATTTTGTAAAATGTTCTGAAACTCATGAATCGAACATGGGGATAATTCTCACGTTGATAGCTGAGGAGAGCAAGTATTTCTCTGATTTGTTGAATATTGATAGTTGAACCAATATTCCTTGATTTGAGCAAGTATTGCTCATCTGAGCAAGTGTTTCTCATCTGATGAATTATTGGTAGCATGACCAAAATAAAATATTAATTAAAATGCTGGTAGTTGAACCGAGTATAATTAATAAGAGTACTGATCATGAGATCATCATAAATTTATTAGTGTTTGAATCTGGAATTATGATCCTTGGACTCAGAAACCCTAATTTGATCAATTGATGACCAATTGATGGTTTATTTGAAAATTAACCATGGAATGAAGGAGAACCGGCTCCATGGGACCATGGGTCGACCATGTAGCTCCATATTCTCGTGTGAACGAATACTAAGGCCTCTTGAAGAGTTGGTGATTTGTTGATGAAAGAATGATCAAATGCCGGTTTAATCATTTATTCAAAAAAGGCTCGTCTGAGCCTTAGGTAATAAAACCTAATTAATTATGTAGAGTTGAGGGACCGACCAAGGGGTCATGAAACCGTCCCTGGGTGGTCACGGGATCAAATGATGATCGTTTCATGAAGTTCCAAGTTGTTTGTAAGAGTTTTGAACCTAATACATTCAATTGCGCAAATTATATCAAACTGTGAAAATACACGGGACCGGATCATTGCGAGCCAAGGATCCAACCCTGGTCGGTCAAGGTAACATGCTCATGTCGTCAAAGTGTTCGTATCTCAGTTCTGAGAATTTTGATATTTTCTGGCGTGCAGTTGAGCATCCATTTGAGAAAATATTAAGAACTCAGGGATTTTTTTATAAAACCGGCAAAACTTCATGAGATGAAGGAAAATAATAAAAGATGAACGTGAGCTGTCACCCATTATGTAATTTCCTATAAATAGAGATCCAATAGATTCAAGAAGAGAGGATGTATTTTTTAGAGTTGAGAGAGTCTTGAGGAGAGAGAAAATTTTAGGAGAGAGAGAGATTTTCCAGAGAGAGTTTAGAGAGAGAAAATGTATTTTTCTTTATCATCTTCTTCCCCAAAACTAGATTTAGAACTCCATTAATGGAGATTATCAAATGTAAAATCAAATGTAAATTTTAACAATCATAGTAGAGAATCATGGATGTAGATCAAATTGATCGAACCATGTAAAAATCCGTGTGTCTATTTACAAATAATAGAATTTTAATCATACTTTCAATATCAAATTAGTTTAGATCAAGAGATTATTATCAAGATATTACAAGGGGTGTGTTGTGGGAAATCCTGCAACTACATTTTGGCGCTAGAAACAGGGATTGAACCTATTTGTTGGATTGAAGAAGATAAAGAGAAATTAACAATTGTTGATGATGAATTCAATTGGATTTATGAGATATAGGGGAAAATATGTATACAGAGAAATAATAATGAAGAACAGCCAACACAATTTAAGAGAAATGTTTACAGAGAAAGAGAAGCAGAATTGTTAGAAAGCAGAAGCAGATTCGAAGGAATCTTTATAGGAATGAAATGAAATGAATTGGCATCAATTAACTGATCAAACAGGACAAATTATTTCTTATCTCTTTAACTATATGTTAATAATTTGGAACTGAAAGATTTTGAGTTTTCAATTATCAAAATTTGTTTTTCACAAAAATTGATTTTTGGTTGATATTTTTTAGTTAAAATGAGTTTTGATCGTAAATTTACACCCGTAAACTAGATTTTAATCGTAATTTTGATTGTTATCACTTTCAAATAAAATTTTCGAAGTAAAAATTTACGAATCTTCTTTAAATTTTGTAAGTAGCAATGATGTCTTAAAGTTAAATAGATTACTAATTAAATCAATTAGTTGTTTGCAGTGAAGTTAAAGCTGAAAATAACAAGATGTATTAGTAAAACTAAACTGGCGAGAAGAAGAAATGTTCAGGCGAGGAAAGGAAGATCATTGAGAAGATATATGAAGAAAGAAACGCACACAGCCAAATAAAAGGGAAAAGCTGAAAATTTTAGATGATCACAGCCAAGTAAAAAACAATAAGTCACTTGCGAAGCAAACAACTCACAACAGATCACTTCAATAAACATCTCCAGCGATTGTCATCGTCAATCACAAGGGCCAAGACAACATAATCAAAAGGGAGTGTTTTTTATCCTATCATTTTCGGAGAATGGACAACATATTTAATTAACTTATTCAATAAACACTTTAATTGACTTATTCTTTTTCATTCATATTTAATTTAAATTAATTAATTAAGATCATTCACCATATTAATTAATTGTCTGCAGTTAATTAATTAATTGTAAATGTAAACTTAGAGTGACAGGAGAGGGAATCATCCTCACCATACCGGGATCATCTGTGGGGACAATTTTTATTTAGTTACCTATTGAATGATCTTTTAGGATCTGGGTTTATATTGCTTTTGTTTCAGCTGCAGCGAAGTAAAGAGAACAACATAAAGTTTTATAGAAACCGATGGACAGAGTCACCACGTAATGATGATCACAATACAACAAATGACAAGTATTGTCAACCAACCACATTCTGATGATGATGAAGAAGAATAAGAGAATATTCCAACGAAATGAACACTAATTAGATAGTTGCTTTGCACATAAATTCTTTACATGAAGGCTTCTTCCCAAATGCCTGCGAAGGGAATGTTTATGTGATGTAAGCATTTGAACACTAATGAGTTCGAAGTGACCATTATCCAAAGCTATGATACACCTGTAGGATCAGAATATTGTCATAACAATATTCCTGCGAAATAAACAACAGTTCTACGAGACATGTTTACGATACATCAATGATATTCTGCGATACATCTCAAAATGACGTAAGAAATGACATATCGGATGAAAATGACAGAAACATGAGAAAAGTGTGACATTTCCGCGATGAATCAATAAAACCTGCGAAATATTAAGGCGGTGCAAACTGCGATGTATCGCAAGAACCTAGATCCGGAACTGGTTTGAAAGTGGTTTGGATTGAAGTGGTTTGAAAGTCTCCCCAAGAATACAATAACTTCATTCATGCACTTGCAAACTACCTTCTTAGGAGCATACATAAGTAATAACTCTACACGACCTGGAATTGAAGATGTGTTTGGATTGAAGCATAGAGTTGGCGAGAGTTTAAAGCACTTAACGATAAGATGGAGGACAATGTGTAGTGAAATGGCTGGAAGAGTAGATGAAAGATATCTCATTTTATCCTTCATAAATGCTTTGTTTGCGACAAATCTATTATACATCCAGGTATTCAGAGTTAAAAACACAATCACTATGACAGAACTGCGAGAATTGCAAGAAGAGTATATCACTTTGGAGGAAAAACAAAATGAGATGGAGTCATATCCAATTCTCGGAGGCACAAATTCAGCTGCAGCAAATGGAAGTTTATTACCAAGGATGATTAACACAGTAGAAAGTACCTCCCAAACTCAGCGAGAGAAAATGGAGATTGATAATCAACGTAAAATAGTAGCAATGGGGAGTAGAGATCAGGAGGAATTAGAAAATGAAAGAAATTTCTATAATCGCAATAACAATAATAAGGTCCCAAGGTTTGATCAACCGCAGGAAACTTATGGTGGACAGAGGCAGAATTATTCAAGAGAGCAAAGAGGTCAAAATATTATATGGGAAGATGTCAAATTGCCACCTCTAAATACCAGTATAGACAAGATTTGGGAAGCGATTATTTTGATGGAGAATATAACCTCACCCTGGAAAATGGGGAAAGAACCACATCCTAACAACCAAAATCAAGAGTTCTGTCCCTATCATCATTTTCATGGCCATTCTTTGAATAATTGTAGGAATGTAAAAAGAATTATTCTGCGAATGATTGAATAGGGGAAATTAAATCATTTTCTAGCGAGATATCCACAAACTCAACAATTTCCGCAACCACCAGAAATTCACAGAGTCAATGTTGCGAAAGACGTAGAAACATTTTTCATTGAAGTAGGAGCTACAACAAAAAATCTATTTTGCAATTCAATTGTACATTCGCAGAAAACAATAGAAGATTTCCATGATAATGTGCTAAGTAGAGTATTTGCGAGGGATATAGAGGGAAGAGAGGTGATGAATATTGCAAAAATTTCTCCGTTAGAAGAATGACAGAAACAAGTTATTTCTTTTACTGCACAAGAGATACCAGAGCCAGGGAAGATGCATGACAACCCGTTGGTGGTAAAGTTAGAGATAAATCCAAAATACAGAGAGGAAGAAGAAGATGATGGTGATGCAGCAAGTGATTCTTGGGCAATAGATAAGGTTTTAATTGATACTGGTAGCTCGGTAGACATCTTATTTTATCATACCTACCGTACAATGGGTGGAAGAGATGATGCATTAATCCCCTCCACTTACAAGATCTATGGTTTTAATGGCACTGCGAATAAGCCAAAAGGGGAAATCACTATGGAAATCCCATTGAACAAGATATCTTCAAAAATTAAGTTCTGTGTGGTGGATATAGAATCTCCTTATAATGCCTTAATTGGAAGACCATGGCTCCATGGAATCTTGGGCATAGCATCCACATATCATCAATGCATAAAGTTTCCGCATCCTCATGGTATTGGGATAATTAAAGGTGATTGGTTTGAAGGGAAAAAGTGTTATGAAGTTGACATTAATACTTGCAAAGAAAGAAACGCCAGAAATCGTAATTGGCAACATAACAGGAAGCAAACTCAGAGAGCAGAGAAATTAATGGTGGACAGTATAGAGTTGCGGGGAAAGGATATATTACAAGAATAGTTTGTGCCAAAAGAAACAATGGTGATTAATCGCGCAAAAGATGGGAAAAAGTTGAAATTTTCATTTCTCGTAAAAAAGTAAACAAATAACAAAGTATTGCGAATAATCATTCGTCACATAAGAAAAAAAGTGCAGTAATGTCATGCTGCGAACAGTTGAAGAACAAAAATAGCAAGAAATATGCAAACAGAATATTAAAAAAAAACTTTGCTCAAAAATAAGAATTTTTCTATTGAAAGAAAAAGATGATGATTTCAAATCATATAAGAATTTTTAATGCAAATGCATAAGACGGGCGCAAATCGCCTAAAAACATATAAGAATGGGACGAACTTTTATGGCGTACACCTTAGTTCGCGGATTCTATTCCGTAAGAGGCAATGTCCTTAAAGTGCGTCATAAGGGGGGTATCTCTTAGCATGACTATTGGAAAGGCTATACTGATGCTGGAACCTAGTCATGGAGATTTGGGATTATAGAAAATCCATCTGGGAGAGATAACTTGGATTCCCAACTATATAAGGTTATACCCTGGTTGGGCGCCCGAGAGTTTCTCCTAAGGAATGCAAAGTATGATCAAGGCGCCGAGGTACACGGTTGAGCTGTGGGTGCCCGGGACGGATGAACCTACCCTGGACATCCATGACAAGTCTTGACTTACGATGTGTTCGGCCCAAAGAAAACCCCACTAGGGTGTAGTCTCGTAACTATAAGCCATATAGGCATAAAGGATAAGAGGCTACGAAAACAACTGGTTGTTTCTAGAACCGGATGGGAGGATCTAGTCTTGTATGGCATAAGTACGTCTCCTTGAAGGGGAAACTAGGGGGAAAGATAAGGGCGATACCCTCCATTAGGAAGCTGTGTATCAAAAGAGACGGCAATGACATGGGACTTTATATTCTCAAGAATATTTAGGCCCGTCATATTGTCGCGTGACACAGACAGCAATGTCATGGGACTTTATATTCGCAAGAATATTTAGGCCCGTCATATTGCCGCATGACAGGCCAAAAAGCCTAAAGAGAAATGTTAAGATGAGATCAATGGGTTTTTGCGATGAAAAAAAAAGACAAGATAAATGAAATCAATGATAAAAGGATATAAATCGCAAAAACGTCCTGCGATTTCATCGCAAAAACGCCAATATCATAAGTCTTAAAAAGCAAAGAGAGATTAATCTCGCAAGATGGCTTAGACTTATCATATTGTCGCATAGATCAAAATAAATGATAAGACAAGATCAATGGATTATTACATATAAAAGTAAGAATGTCCTGCGATCTTGTCGCATAAAAGTGGCATAATAAGACCTTTAACTAGGAAGGCAAAATAAGACCACAAGAGAGGTTATATCTGCGAAGCATATAACAGATTTTTTTTGCAGCATTATTTGCGATAATTCATTTATCATATTGCAGATTAATAAAAAGGGGCAAGTATGGGAATGATGCATAGAATGGTAAATATTGTTATTCATCATTATATGATAAATTCATATAAAAAGCAAACATATAGAAGAAAAAAAGAATTTATATATTGAAAGATATCAGGAGCTGCAGATAATTCGCAGAATATTACAAGTTGTCGCAGATAATTATCGCAAGAAAGAAAGAGAAAAATACAGGAGAAAATCAAAAAGAAAAAACAGAGCTATTTATCTCCATCATTATCTTCATCTTCGTCTTCGTCTTCGTCTTCACTATCTTCATCATTAGCTCCTTCCTCATCTTCGCTTTCATTTTCATTTATATCAGCCTCACTATCAGAAATAATTGGTACTTGAGAACTAGCTGGGATATTATCCATAAGACAAGGATACAGACTAAGAGGAAGATCGTTATCTTTGCAAACTTTCTCAATAGCATTATTGCGAACGGTGAGAATATTATTACGCAAGTTTGAGTTGGATATCTTTATTTTCTCTCGCAGTCTTGAGATTTTTTCATTACGAGAAGCAACATTTTTCGCAAGACCACTTTTTTCTTCTTCAAGTTCTTCTACCCTTTTGGAATATCTTCCTTCAGATTCTGCGATGATACAACAATAAATTAGAAACTGGTTGGGAATCTACAAGAATTACAAAGATATTAGAGGAACAATAAATAACCTTCTCTTTCATGGATCATTTCTTGTATCAATGTTGCTTGCTCGGTATGAAGACTGACATCTATCGCTAAGTTTTTCCTAGCATTATCGAGAATTATCGCAGCCCATGCAAATTCATCATCACTTTGAATGAGAAGATGGGAACGGATTTGTTTTTCTCTTTTAAGAAGTTTAATGTTTTCATCCTTAAGTCTATCTCTCTCAAGTTCAGTATCAGTAAGGGTATTGCGAAATTTTGATAGAGCTTCAGCGCCTTGAAGAGTAATGCGTTCTTTATCCTTCTCAAGTTCACTCTTCTTGGCTTTTAAAACTTTGATTTTTTTCTCTAAATTCATCTCTGCAAGTCTTTAAACTATTGGATGTACTCAAGACAGATCTATAATCCATTCTCATAAGGGAGATATGATATTTAAGCTCATCAATGGACAAAGTATTAGTTTTTTCATCTGAATAATTATTTAAAGCGTCATTAAGACGCTCAAGAAGAATTGTTTCATCTATGGGTTCATCAAAAGAATTAAGAATGATGGCTCCATCAGTAAGATTATAGGCATCTGCAAAATGGTTGCCCAAATAAGCAAAAAAAAAAAAAAGGGGGGGGGGGGGGAAGACTTATACCAATAACTTGTTTGCAGAATTTCTCCTTATCAACTAATTTCTGTTGAAGAACTTGAATTTCTACTTCAAGCGATTTGTTTTTATTAAGAAGCTCAGTATTTCCAACTACTTCCAACTGTTTACATTTTTCGCGAAGAATGGAGATTTCAGCTTCGTATTGCTTATTTTTCTCGAGAAGTTTCGCAGATTCTGATTGTGAATCAGTAAGCCTTTTCTTTGATGATGATAATCTATTTTCTAATTCTGAAGCAACAGAAAAAAAGCTCTGGCAGTCTGTGCCAGAAAAGAGAAAATAAGTAAGATAAGTAAAAGATTTTTGATACTCATGACAAATTTAAAGTTTACTACAAGAAAAATAAAGGAAAGGGGCATACCAACGAAGCTAACGCATGAAGAAAACCTGGTTTAATAAATATTGAGACTCCTTTAATATCTTTATTATTAGTCAAGATTGAAGCGTCGCAGATCTTTGAGAGATAGTCGCAAGTACGAGTAATATCATCATCTCCAATACCTTGTAAGGGATTTCTAAAAATATTAGACAATTGATCCATTGGAGTCTCAGGTTGAGAAAGACCCATCGCAGATCTAATTCTTGCGGAAGAGATATGCATTGAAGTGTCCACAGAGGCATCATTATTAATTCCACTATTTTTTTCGATTTCATTATCTTTTTCAGCGATAGTAGAAGTCTCTTTGAGTTGAGAATTATCAGAAGGAAGTGGTTGAGTTTTTCTTATTTTATGTGGGGGACCGTCAGTGGTTTGATTTTTATTGCGGTGAGGAGAAGCACCGGAACTTTCATTTGGAGTTGCTACTCTTTTGCCTTTATCTTTGGCTTCAACCACCGCGACAAATGGTATTTCCTTGAAAAAAATCACACATAAAGATAAGAAACAGGGGCAACAATATATTGTTAAAGGTTATAGAAGATTGTTTCTTACTTCATCTGTGAAGGTTTTCAAAATTTGTAGGAGATTCAGACTCCCAGTATTGGCATAGCTAAGCTTCATTCTTTCAATCTGATAAAAGATATCTCAATAATTAGTAATAATAATACATTTATCCAAATCTGCGAATAATGATAAAATTTTGCGAGATATACCTCAGAATTCCTTTCAGGCCAGTTAAAAACCCAAGGACGATACGCCGCAAGATTCGCAGAATTCGCAGGAAGATCAAGAGTGCCAGAAATATATGGACCTTCAAGGAGGAGAGGAAATCTGCACCACTTATCATCTTTTGAGAAGCGTGGACCTTTGTTTTTACTCGAATGATAATCTATATCTTGCATAAGAAGTTTATCCTTTGCAACCTTTTTATTCCTATTCAAACGAACAGCCCAACACGTGCTCTCTTTCTTCATGGGAATCACTTGATAATTCGCAAAGAAATTATCCACGGTATATTTCGCTGGAATAATTGGGATATCTTTAAAATCAGGATGTTTCACAGATTCAGGATAGCAAGATCATTTACCAGCTCCACGAGAGGCATATTCGAGAATGAGACGAATACAATCTCCACTTAATTGGTAGATTGCTCGTGAGAATTTAGCGTGAGAAAGAATTTCATAAAAAAGAGGGAGATCTGGGTTATAAAGAGGGATAGGAAGGCCAGCTTCTAGTTGACCTAGCAAAATAAGGATTTTCCCATTGGAAGAAGGAAATTCTGAAACTAGATCAATGGAGAGATCAGAGTCTGAAGATTGATTAGGAATCTCAGAAAGTGTGAAACCTAAAGTTTTGAGTTTCTGTTGGTGTTTTTGGAAAGTGGGTTGACCTAATTTTTTAGCAGGAGCCATTTTTTAGTATGGGAATGATGATTAAGATGAAGAAGAATAAAGAAACGAAGTTGAAACGGTAATAGATCCGGAATTTGCGGAAGAAGATGAAGAACAGTAGAGTTGCAGAGAAAAAGTAAAAAGAAGAGGAGAGATTAGCAAATAAGATATTTATAAGAGAAAAAGATTCTCGAGAACATCAATGCATTCAATGAAGAAAAGACGTGAATGGTCAGAATTCAACGGTTGAAAAGAGATGTGTCAAGGAATAAATGAGAGAAGAAACACGCGTAGAACATCTAGCGATGGATGCAGAGACGTGTCAAAGTGAAAGAAGTGCGAAAAGACAAGGAGTTGCGAATAATCAAGAGGTTTAAATTCTCATGATCTTTATCTTCTTCGCAGAAAAGATATGAGAAGAGGCAAGATGTAGGATCAGAATATTGTCATAACAATATTCTGCGAAATAAACAACAGTTCTACGAGACATGTTTACGATACATCAATGATATTCTGCGATACATCTCAAAATGACGTAAGGAATGACATATCGGATGAAAACGACAGAAACATGAGAAAAGTGTGACATTTCCGCGATGAATCAATAAAACCTGCGAAAGATTAAGGCGGTGCAAACTGCGATGTATCGCAAGAACCTAGATCCGGAACTAAAGGGAATCTTAGCTGTAAATGAGCTGTCATGAGCTGTAATCCACTATGTAAATGCCTATATAAAGGAAATGAATAGTTCCAGAGAGAGAGATGATTTTTTGAGTGCAAAGAAAGTTTTTAGGAGAGAGAAAACCTTATTAAGTGAATTGTATTCTTGATTACTGTAATTCTTTTAAGATCATATCAATAAAAAGGTTCTTAATCTTCAAATTGTGTCATAAATTCTTGAGTTCGGTGTAGTGTGGGAATTCCTGCAACTACAACACCCAAGTTTTCAATGAAAGTCCTAGCAGCCACAAATGATGAGTTAGATCAGCATACAACCATCTGCGAAGAAATGCTGCGAAGCAAAGAGCGGCAAATATTAAAGGGAGGAAAGTTGCGAGATAAGAAACAGGAGAAGAAGAAAAGAATTTACAAAATGTAATGAGGAAGAAAAGATCGCAGCAGAGACCCAGCAATCTCATGACTACTGCATGTAACGAGTAAATAGAAAGAAAAAGACAAAATAATTATCAAAATGTAGGATATTAAAATTATTATTACCAAAGACGTCATCGCAACCTCAAGTCTGCGAAGCCATCGCAGGGACAGAAGTAATGAGGACAATTAATGTATTTCCACGAAAAAAAAAAAAAAAAAAGAGGATGATGATATAGCTGCATGATTTTCTAAATAACTGTTCTCAAGACTCAAGAGCTGAATATGAATGACGAAGTTGGATGCCACCTGAATACGTAAGAAAAGGGTATTTATTACACATCAAACCACGCCAATTCTCTCACAGGAAAGAACATGGATGCCTCATTCTTCCATATGAACCCAACTGCCAAATTCCCCATTTTCCAGAATGGTGCTCACATTTTGTTTGATACCATTGAAATAATCAAGTAAGTTTATCTGTAACTTTCCATTCTCGACGAATCAAAGACAAGCAATACTAGCTAGTAAACCGAGACAGTAAGGGGAAGCATCGCCAGCACACGGAAATGAAAGAAAAGGATTTTAGCTATAAGATCTTCAAGTGAACAGAAAAGAACGGAGAGGAGAGGCTATAGGAGATACTTCATGAAGGAAGAAAAGTTAGACTAAGGAATATTTCATTTCTATGAAGCTCATTTTTGCGAATTTTAGAGATGTCCACAGCAAGAGTATTTGATCGCAGTAAGAGTATTTCATCGCAGTAACAACGAGGTCATCGCAACTCAAGCTATAACCATATGAAGTAAGATTGAGAAGTGCTAAAATGTAGGAGATACGGTAGCTAGAGTATTTCATTGTCAACAGATAACACAAGGAGACTCAGAGAGCAAGAGGAGAAGATACAGTAGAGAAGGCTCATCAACAGCAATGGCGAAAAGGAGCCACGAGCAAAGGGAGAAACAGAATTATGAATTTCGAGTGAATCATATATTACAAATCTAATACAGCAGAGGACGTGTCATATTATCATTCCCAAAATCTAATACAGTGAAGAAGATACAGTAGAGGATGTGTCATATTAACAATCTCCAACGTATTTGAGTTAATGATAATTTGGGAGAATTACAATTTTCTAGCACAAACAGGAAGTTAGGCAAAGTTGGCGGGAGATGCAAAGAGCAAATAAAATTTTGCAAAATGTACAAAAATGAAGAGATAAGAGCACGCAACATTTTACATCGTCACTTAGAAGAAGAAGAAAAGATGAAGAAAGAGTACATAAGGAATGGTAAAATGAGAATAAGTTAGCTAATAAAACTATTCTATCGCAAAACTGCAATTAGCACGATTGGTCAGCAGCGAGGAGGAGAGGCTTAACATCGCAAGTTCGAATCTTCATATATGCACAAAATTTTTGGCCTTGCATTGATTTACATTGCAAATGTTTACCTAACGGATGTTTGCATTCAAGAATGAACGCTTCACATACTTCGCAAAGATATCAACCACGTCTAAATCATTACCAGCGAAGAAAAAGAATGGATAAAGATGTACATTTGCGAGTTTCTAGTACAATTATTTGGACAAAGGCATGAATTTGGTATTTCATTACTTCGCCAGATCATTGATTATCTCGCCAAGAATGAAGAAACAATTGGTATGGTGTAAGATGCAGGTCAAGAGTTCATTTCTCATTTCTTCTCATTTCACAAGCAATTCAAATACTTCGCGAGAAACAGCAGCAACAGAATATCGCAAAAAAGCTAAGTACCACTTCCTTGAATATTTTACTTATAGAAAATGAAAATATATGAATTATATTATCGCAAGATTTCAAAGAACATTTCTAGGATTTTTAATATTTAAAGAAAATTTCAAAATATTTTTTACCAAAAACGATATAATCGCAAGATTTCTAAAAAATTTAAGATTTCAAACATTTCAAAGATTTTTGATTTAATTTACAAAAAATGACACAGTCGGAAGGTTTCGAAGATTATCAATGACTACAAAAGGTGAAATCATCGCCAAAAATTTATAGATTTCAAAAAATTCAAAAAATTATAAAAAATGAGATCATTGCAAAAAATTTAAAGGTCGAAATTTTTTTCAAAGATTTCAAAGATTACAGAAAATGGAATCATCGCAAAAAATTTCTAAGATTTCTAAATTTTTTGATTTATTTTCCAAAGAGCGGTACAATCGCAAGACTTCAAAGATTTCAAACTTTCAAAAAACCGAGAAAATTCAATTTATACATTTCTCTAGAAAATTTCTTTTACAGAAGATTTTTGATTTAAAAACGCGATACAATCGCAAGATTTCAAAGAAAATTTCAAACATTTCTCTAGAATATTTCTTTTACAGAAAGAGATTTTTGATTTAACAAATGCGATACAATCGCAAGATTTCAAAAAATATTTCTAAGATTTCAAAAGAATTTAAAGAATTTTTTAAAGATTTTTGATGTTATGAGAATGAAAGAAGAAATGATGAGACGCGAAGCTATTGCGAGAAACGCGAATACAATTTCGCAGAGACATAAGAATGGGACGAACCTTTATGGCGTGCACCCTAGTTCGCGAATAAAATTTCGCAAGAGGAAAATTTAAGACCTTAAAGCGCGTCATAAAGGGGGTATCTCTTGACATGACTCAGCGATAAGGTTATACCGCTGCTGGAACCTGAGTCATGCAGATGTTGGGGTTAAAGAAAACCTATTCGGGAGAGAGATCTTGGATTTCCAGCTTTATAAGGTTATACCCTGGTTGGACGACCGAGAATCTCTTCCAAGAAGTGCAGAGTATGACCAAGGCGTCGAGGTACACGGTTGATCCAAGGGTGCCCAGAGCGTACGAAACTCTCTTGCCATTCTTGGTAAGTCTTGGCTACAATGCACTTGGCCTGAAGAAAACCCCACTTAGGGTGCAGTCTTGTAACTATAAGCCATATAGGAATAAAGGACAAGAGGCTGCGAAAACAACTGGTTGTTGGTAAATCCGGATGGGGGGAGCTAGTCTTGTATGGCTGATGTGCCCTCCTTGAAGGGGAAACCAGGGGGGAGATAAGGGCGGCACCCTCCATTAGGGAGCTGATAAGTGTCTTAAGACGGCAATGTCATGGGGCTTTATAATCGCAAGAACATTTAGGCCTGTCATATTGTCACGTGACGTAAATTATACAGAGGCAACAAGCCAAAAGAGAAATGTTAAGATGAGATCAATGGATTTTTACATGAAAGTGTAAAGACGTCCTGCGATTTCATCGCAAGACGACAATGTCATGGGACTTTATTCTCGCGAGGGGATTTAGACCTGTCATATTGTCGCAGAAAATTCAAAGAAAAATGGATAAGGCAAGATCAATGGGTCAATACATGCAAATGTAAAGACGTCCTGCGATTTTGTCGCAAAAATAAAAAATTGGCAAAATCAGACCTTTAACTAGGAAGGCAAAATAAGACCAATAGACTAATCTCAAACTTATCTATTTTCTTTTAAGAATGTAGGAAAGATTTGTTCATCGCAAGAGGGATAGCAAGTACTATTTAGTATATCTTAGAAATACTATTCAGAATTTCTCAGAAGTATTATTTAGAGTCTCTCAAGATGATTATCTACAATCTCGCAGAACTATTCATCAGCTCGCAAAACTATTCACCGTAGCACTATTCATCGCAGAACTATTCAGTCACTATTTCAGAATCTCGCAGAAACATTCAGAAACTTGCAAACTCATTCAGCATTTCGCAGATTATTCCAGAATTTCGCAGGAAATTTGATTACTTCGCAGAATATGATTATTTTATTGAAAGAGGCAGAGGCAATTCGTTCATTTATCATTTTCTCAGGGATTCTTCCTTCATAGATAAAGAACAGAGGCAACTATGGATTACCAAGAAAACATTTTTTGTTCTTTATCTTCTCGGCAAGAATCATTTCCAAAATGGACAAGGATTTTCACCAAAAATGAAGTAATAATTTCGCGTGAACAGAGGCAATAATTATGATTTTCATTAAAGGACGGATATTTTTTTATATTTTGAGGGTTGAGTACTTCTTATATTTCTTCAAGGATACTTCATACTTCGCAGAGTTGATACTTCTTATTTACTTAGCAAAGATATGGCACTTCACAAAAGAATAGAGGCAAGTACGTACTTTTCAAGTCTAGTATTCTTTCGCTCGTTCCTTCATCAACAAAGATCAAAGATTACTACAACAACAATTTTTTTCTTAAAGATTACTTTTCAAGCAATATTCAAGAAAAAAGAGGCAAGATGTAGGACCAGAATATCGCCACAATTATATTCACGAGAGATTAACGACACTTCTGCGAGTATCACCAAAAAACTCTTCAACAACATTTCACGAGCGTCACAAAATAATTCAAAGAATGACGTAATAAACAACGACAGCATCAAACATGAGAAAAATGTGAAGATTTTGTAATTAAAAAGAATGTTCGCGAGAACAAGACGGGAGATCGCGAGAGCAAGGTAGGAAATGAAGATTTTATAGTTATAGAAGAGTCTTGCGAGCACGATAGCAGATCTCACGAGCATGATAGCAGATCTCGCGAGCATGATAGCAGACCCAGCAAGGAGCATAGCAAAAATTCTAAAAAATGGGAAAGATAGGTTGAACGTGAGATGTCACCCATTATGTAATTTCCTATAAATAGAGATCCAATAGGTTCAAGAAGAGAGGATGTATTTTTTAGAGTTGAGAGAGTCTTGAGGAGAGAGAGAGATTTTCCAGAGAGAGTTTAGAGAGAGAAAATGTATTTTTCTTTATCATCTTCTTCCCCAAAACTAGATTTAGAACTCCATTAATGGAGATTATCAAATGTAAAATCAAATGTAAATTTTAACAATCATAATATAGAATCATGGATGTAGATCAAATTGATAAAACCATGTAAAAATCCGTGTGTCTATTTACAAATTTTAGAATTTTAATCATACTTTCAATATCAAATTAGTTTAGATCAAGAGATTATTATCAAGATATTACAAGGGGTGTGTTGTGGGAAATCCTGCAACTACATTGCTGGAGATTCATATCCTTTATATAGTCAGGAAAAACTGGTGTTTGTATCCTGAAGACGTTATCGCTCTATACAAGCAGAGCAAGCTGTCTAGGAGCCGTCAATCTCACGATTATATATATAAATAATTACTGAAGTGTTCAGTATTCATGAGATATACCGTTGTCCATCCGAGAGACTACATATTTGATGAGAGACCCGTGTCTCAATACTCACATATGAATGATGGATCAAAAGTTCGTATAATTATGGGTTTACTATTTTAGCCTTTGTCGAAAATCCACCATCTACAGGTAGATAGCAGCAGCAGTATTCATTCTGGATATTATTGGTGAAGAGAGGAAGTTTCCCAGTCATGTAGAGGTTAGCAGAGTTAAAGGAGTTTGTAGCATCTATTGATGAATGATGTTGCATCTGCTTCAGAAGTCTCATCGTAGGATAGTGAAGACTTATCGATTTGTAATTCGGCCACACTTTGATCATGTCGGTGTTGAACCATTGTGTCACCGTCGAGATATTGTGTTGAATCTATAGGCACTATTATCGAAGTTGTACTCTTTGATTGGGAGTATAATTCGAAGGCTTCTTATATGCTTGAGCGTTGAAGCGTCGAACGTCTTAGGCTTGATCGTCTCGGCCTCGTGTATTTTATGTTGATTTGGCATTCCGCTGCTATAGTGGGATTCAACATTTGTGCAGATATCAGAGATTTATGATTTTATGGCACTCGTGGTCATTCCTGCATGATTGTGAAGAAATTCCCACAGTGTTCTTTGCCATGCTTCCGTCATCTCTCAGTAGTGAATATCTCGGTGAGATGCTCGACTCTAAGCGGTGTCAGATTCAACCACTTGGTAAAATATTGTTGGAGTGAGATTACCCACTCATAATATCTTGTAAAGTTGCTAGGAGAATGGAGTCCACATGCTAGGTGTTGATGGTGGTTTTTAGTTTAAGGTAAAAATCGTAAAACCCTAGTCAGACAGTGACGTCACAGAATTTGAGTAATAATGTCTCCACTGAGCGCATTTATTGAACCCTTTAATATGTCTTCGAGAAAATTACTAGGGTATCTTTTTTAATATTACTAGCAGAGTGCACGTGCATTGCACGTGTAAGTATATGCACATATTCACGGTTATAGAAGAATTGGATATATTAAAATAAGAAAATATCCACACAGTTGCAAAAGAGAGGAAGTAGAAGAACATACACACTTCAAGTAGTAGCTAGTCTCGAGTTCAATGATCAACCGGATATGTAAGCAATCTTCCTTTGCATCGGCTGGATATGACATAACTTCGGACATGAGGATTTGTTGTTTGTCTTCTACTATTGATGGCCGAAAGACCGGAAGATATTGAGCTCCGCGGTTATGAAATGTACAGAGATCACTCACCACATCAGTAATAAGAAGAGTTCTTGGGAATTGGAAATTGAAAATTCCATCCACTCGGTGAGATATCTGTAGTCTATTAGCCAAGGACGTGCTGAAACAAATTACCACCTGTTATCAACTCAACTTACATATGGAGGCACATATAGTTATCGCAACGGACGACTAAATTTCCTAACCTAATAACAATCTTGAATGATTGATACCAAATATGTAGAATGAATTACATCCACATCTTAACCATAAGGCTTATTTTTCAATAATGAATGCTCACATTACCAATGGAAAACACATCTATATTTTAGCAAACAACAGTAGTTTAGTTTTGTCTTTTGGTATAGATATCTTCTACAAAAACAAATATCACCAAAAGCCTTTTTAAGTTAAAACAAACAACCATAGTGATACTGCCATTGTAGAAATTATCTCATCATTAGGATATTTAAGAAATATATAGTAAATAAATCCTACATTAGAGAATTCTACCATCATGATTCCTGGGTGAGTATCTACGACTGGGTCCAACAAACTTTAGTACATATATATGAACACAAAATTACATGAACTACCAGAACTTGGAAACCATAGGATGTATCCTAACTAAATATTGAAATACCTTGTTGTATCGAGCTCTAGAATAAAACTTCCATCATCACCCGGTGAAATCCATTGTTAGCATTGTAGTACCAGAATATCGCCACAGCAATATTCTGGCGAGATTAACAACATTTCTGCGAGCGTCACAGCGAGTTCTCCAACAACACTTTGCGAGTGTCACAAAATAATGACATAACAGTTGACGATGGAAGTAACATAAAAAAGAACATGATTAACTGGCGATGGTTACAATGCTTGCGAGAAGGAATATTATAGCTACTGCGATAATATCGCGAATGATATCCAAAATTAGGGGACAACTAGTTGTCACCCATTATGTAGTTTCCTATAAATAGAGATCCAATAGATTCAGGAAAGGATGATGTTTTTTTTTTTAGAGTTGAGAGAGTCTTGAGGAGAGAGAGAAATATTTTGCAGAGAGATTTTTAGAGAGAGAAAATGTATTTTTCTTTATCATCTTCTTCCCCAAAACTAGATTTAGAACTCCATTAATGGAGATTATCAATGTAAATCAAATGTAAAATTAAACAATCATAGTGAAGAATCATGGATGTAGATCAAATTGATCGAACCATGTAAAAATCCGTGTGTCTATTTACAATTTTTAGAATTTTAATCATACTTTTAATATCAAATTAGTTCAGATCAAGAGATTATTATCAAGATATTACAAGGGGTGTGTTGTGGGAAATCCTGCAACTACATTTTGGCGCTAGAAACAGGGACAAAATCTGATTGGTTTAAGAAAGTTTAGAAAAATTGGTTACTGTTGGTGATGAATTCTACCGGATCTATGAATTTTGAAGGCATAAATGGAAATTCCAGGAGTTTATGCATCTTCAAACAACAAACGCGTCTTAGTAGTTTAGGAAGAGAGATATGGATATGGAGAAATCGTTGAGCAAAATGAAATTTAAACAAGCTGCGCCAACAATTGCTTCCAAAAAAGGACAAATCCCCTTTCATATTTTCATTTTTCTTTTTGCTTTATGTTTCAGATCTAGGAGATTTTAAACAAAAGTTTGAAGAAAAGATCCTTTACAAAACTAATTTTTGTTCGATTCTAAAAATATGAAGTTTATTAAAATTTTATAAAAATTCAGCTGGTTTTGTGAACTACAAAATTTTACCAAAATATGATGAGTTCTTACAGCTAACATTCCGTTGAAGTATCAAAATTTTCAATAAATTTGAGGATTTCTACTGTAAATTGGGTTTTTGGTGATGATACTCATTTACCATAAAATTAATATGTAACTTTGTTTGAGTGCTTGCAGTGACGAATAGTTGAGACTCAACAGTTCGCAACAAACTTCATCACCAACTCCATCAAAACAACCAAAGAAGCTGCGAGCAACGCAACCAAAGCGAGAAAGAGAATATCTACGGAAGAATTTGCAGCTAAACCTATTCTATTCAAAGAGTTCACATGAAGAAAAACAACTTAGGTTCTAGTGAAGAGCAACCAACAGCAAATTTCCATGGGATAAACTATTCTTCTAGATTAACGCGGGGTAGTAGCATCCAACGAAGGGCGGTGATGATGAAAATGTAATGACGAGATAACAACCAATGAAGTTTTCATCCAGCGTTAGCAATGACCAGATAGCATCTTGAGCGAAGAACAAAATGCAATTGTCAGCACAAAAGGGAGATATTTGTGACGTTCGCAAGATGAATCCAACTACAAGCAACAAAACTAAATGGGAAGTATTCTTATTGAAATTTAATAAGATATAGTTTAATTAATTCTCTTATTAGATAGGACAAATTCTAGAGAATTCTCTTATCTTATTAAGTTAAATCCTAGAGAAGAATAGGACTAATAATAAAAAAAACATAGAAAAGTACTTTTCCCGTTTAATGAGTGATGTCCCTCCTTAAAGAATAGACAAATAGTACGTATGATGACTATAAAGGCATCAGAAATGAAGAAACAATTTTCACTTTTTGCGATAGTCAGCAAAGAACCACGATAGTCACTTTTTGCGATAGTTATTTGAATATTCAATAATCCTTAATTTTCACTTTTTTGCGATGGTCACCAGAATGAGGGGGAATTTTATTCGCTTTTCTGATCTCTTTGCATTCAAATAGATCAACGTCACCAGCGATCTTCATCGTCAACACATGGTCAAAGGCAAAATGATAAAAATTACAAAAGTTACATGAACAATTTATTTTTTAGGAATAATTTCAAGAGAGGAGAAAGGACAATTGAAAAGAAGTAATGGTGTGCTTATATGACAGACCCATCAGCGATGTAGGGGCATAATATTGTCACAACAATATTCCTACGAAATAAACGACTGTTCTGCGACACATCAATGATATTCTGCGATACATCCGAAGATGACCTAAACAGTGACGTAACGACAGAAACACGAAGAAAGTGTGACATGTTTGCGGTATATCAATAAAACCTGCGAAAGGTAAAGGCGGTGCCAACTGCGATTTATCGCGAGAACTCAGATCCGAAATTGAAGGGAATCTTAGCTGTAAATGAGCTGTCATGAGCTGTAATCCACTATGTAAATACCTATATAAAGGAGGTGAATAGTTCCAGAGGAAGGAAGGAATTTTTGAGTGTTAGGAAAGTTTTTAGGAGAGAGAAAAATCTTTGTTAAGTGTTTTGTGTTCCTGATTTCTGTAATTCCTTAAGATCATATTAATAAAAAAAAGTGTTCTTAATCTTCAAATTATGTCATAAATATTGATAGATTCTTGAATAGGGTGTAGTGTGGGAATTCCTGCAACTACATTTTGGCGCCCAGAAACAGGGAATGAACAGTTGAAAATCATAGTAAAAGCTAGATAAAAGAAAGAAATCATTCAAGAATTAGAAGAATACTAAGAAATTTGGTGGAAAAGAAAATGATTGAAATCAAGGATAATCAAAAGAAATTGGAGTGTGATGTAATAACAAAGATGATGATAGATAAATTTCATGAAGATATTAAAGGAAGGATACACAAGCGAGATTTTGAAGGAAAGAAAATCATGATGGTAGATGAGGCATCACCGCTAAAAGATTGGGAAAAGCAGAAGATTATGTTTACAGCAGCAGAAATTCCGAAAGAAAATTTAAGTCATACATATCCATTGGTGATCACAGTGTCTGTTGTACCAACAAGAAAAGAGAAATCAGTAGGATCTACAGAAGAATGGGCTTTGAATAGGACTCTGGTGGACACAGGAAGTTCTGTGGATATAATGTTTTACCACACGTTCAATAAAATGGGATACAAAGATGAAGAAATGCTTAGTCCAACATATCATATTCATGGATTCGGAAAATCTCTAATAAAACCTAAAGGTGAAATTGTAGTGCGAATTCCACTAGGGGAAATAGAGACACAGGTCACTTTGAGCGTGGTGGATGTGAAATCACCTTATAACATGCTATTGGGAAGACCTTGGATACATGCAATCAAGGCTGTATCATCAACTCTACATCAGTGTTTAAAGTTCCCTATGCCTAGTGGAATTGGCGAAATTAGAGGAGATGTAGATTATGCAGCGTTATGTTTTCAAAATGAAGTAAGGAGTCGTGAAAATCAAATTCAGTTGCGAAAACAGCGCATAAAAATGAGGAGAGAAGAAAAGAAAGAAGAAGAATTCAAGATTTACATGATAAAATCAAAAGAAGGAAAAGGAATATTTGGCGATGTATCGCAAGAAAATGATGAGATGATAAAGGCACCAACACCAATAGGAGAACACGAAGCCAGTTATATCGCAGCAGAACCAACAAAAGAAGTAAATGTTGGAAGTGAAGAAGACCCAAAAATATTGAAAATTGGAACTAAGATGGATGTGGAGGAAGAAGAGCAAACTGTAAATCTTCTGCGAGAATACAAAGATATTTTTGCGTGGAACATGGATGAGATGCCTGGAATAGATCCATCTGTTGCGTGCCATAGATTGAAGATTAATAAAAATGTGAGACCATTCAAACAAAGAATAAGAAAGATTGCGACCACTTATCATGCCAAGATAGAAGAAGAATTGCAGAAAATGCTTGACGCAAGAATTATAAGACAAGCGAAATATCCAGAATGGATCGCTAATATGGTAGTGGTTCCCAAGAAAAATAAGGGGATAATAATTTGCATCGATTTTACTGATCTAAATAAAGCATGTCCCATAGATAGCTTTCCTTTGCCAGATATCCCGCAACTGGTGGAATCTGCCGCAGGAAATGATCGAATATCTTCGTTAGATGGATACAAGGGCTATAACCAAATCCCACTTGCGGAAGAAGATCAAGAACATACTGCGTTCTTTGCTCCCAGAGGATTATATTGCTACACAAATATGCCTTTTGGGTTACGAAATGCAGGAGCAACGTATCAAAGAATGGTAGAAGAAGTGTTTGCAAAATGGATACATAAAAATTTAGAGGTATATGTAGATGATATGATGGTAAAAAGCAAAGAAGCTAAAAATCATGTGCAGGATTTAAGGGAAATTTTTGATCAGATGCGGCTTTTTAATATCAAAGTAAATCCAGAGAAATTTACTTTTGGAGTATCATCTGGGAAATTCTTGGGATATATTGTGTCAAAAGAAGGAATACAAGTTGATCCTGAAAAGGTACAAGAAGTTTGAGATATGCCAACTCCAGCAACAGTAAAAGATGTGCAAAAATTGAATGGACTTTTAGCCTCGTTAGGAAGATTTATTTCGCGGTCATCAGATAAATGCAAGCATTTCTTCAACATACTAAAGAAGGGAACAAAATTTAAATGGACAGATGAATGTGAGAGAGATTTTCAAGGTATAAAAGAATATTTGATGAATATATCCATTTTACAGAATCCTGAATCAGGAGAAGAATTGTTGTTGTACTTGGCAACGACTCAATATGCTTTAAGCGCAGTACTTCTGCGAAATTACGGAGGAATTGAAAAACCAATTTACTACGTCAGTAAAACTTTCAATGCTGCAGAGAAAAATTATTCAAAGATTGAAAAATTAATCCTGGCGTTAGTTTATGCGGCATCTAAACTTAGCATATATTTTCAAGCGCATAAAATTAAAGTATTAACAAAAGTACCAATTGAATCGGTAATGAAAAATTCAAAAAGATCAGGCAGAGTCGAAAGATGGAACGCACAAGTGGGGCATTTCGACATCCAGTATGCAATTTTATCCTCGCAAAAATCTCATATTGTCGCAGATTTTCTCGCAGAATCCCTTTGGAGGATGATGAAGCTGTAGAAGATATGATGGACATAGAAGAAGAATATGGGGATCCTAGAGATCTTTTAACAGAACCAAATAGATGGGAGATATTAGTAGATGGATCATCCAACGGAGAAGGAAATGGGGTAGGAGTTGTTTTTATTTCACCAGAAGGTGCAAAAATGGCATTCGTATTTCGGTTAGAATTTGAATCAACTAATAATGAAACAGAATATGAGGTTGTAATACATGCTCTAAAATTTGTGATAGAAATGAAAGTAGAAAATGCAAGGATTACCAGTGATTCACAGTTGGTTATTCGCCAAATTGAAGGGGAATATGCAACTAATGATTTATCTTTAAAAAAATATAAGAAACTTGTAGAAGAATTATCTGCGAAAATACCAAGACTCAAATGGAGACATATTTCAAGAAGAGATAATAGACTTGCAGATGCTTTTGCATTCATATCAAGCATGATGGTAGATCCGACTGCGAGAAATATAAAAATACAAACACTAATAGCACCATCAATTATTAAAGAATAAGAAGAAGAAGCTGAGACAATGGTAGTAGAAAATAATGGCGAAGAATCAAGCCGAATTATCACAGATTGGCGTGCGGAAATTCACGCATATCTAGCAAGGGGGGAGTTACCAAGAGGCAGATTGGAGGTACATAAATTAAAAAGTAGAGCAACAAATTATGAGTTAAGAGATGGGGTATTGTATCGAAAATCTTTAAATGGGCCTTCCCTCAGATGTTTGACACAAGAAGAAGGAAAATAAATATTAAAAATGCTACATAGTGGGGATGCTGGTAATCACAGCGGCGGTAGATCTTTAGCATACATAACGAAAATGCAAGGTTATTATTGGCCATATATGCATGAAGATGCAAAGAATTTATCAAGAAGTTGTGAGGAATGTCAGCTATTTGCAAAAAGAATACATGCACCAGGTGAAACATTAACATCATCAAAAAATGTTTGGCCATTTGGAAAGTGGGGTTTAGATATTGTGGGACCATTTGTGCCAGAAACAGGGCAAAAGAGATACTTAATTGTTGCAACAGATTACTTCACAAAATGGGCGGAAGTTAAGGCAGTACAACATATTCGTGATAAGGACATTTTCACATTTATATTTGAAAATATCATCTGCAGATTCGGAATTCCAGCGCAATTAGTGTCAGATAATGGAAAGCAATTTGAAGGACAAAATATAGAGATGTTACTTAATGCATTCAAGATAAAGTGTGGAAAATCAACTCCTCTATATCCGCAGGCAAATGGTCAAGCTGAAGCAACTAACAAAACAATTGCAGATATTCTAAAAAATAAGTTAAAAGGGCATCATAGAACGTGGTGTCAAAAAGTCCATAATGCATTTTGGGCTTATAACACAACACGAAGAGAAGCAACTGGGGTATCACCTTTTTGTTTGACATATGGGGTTGAGGCAGTATTACCAACAGAAGTCGTTATTCCTACAACAAAAAGAGAAGCTTGGGAAAAGAATCTTAGTGCTGGTATGATTCTAGACAAATTTGATGAGGTAGAAGAGAAGAGAGAAAAGGAATTACAACATATGGAAAACTACCATCGTAGATTAGCTCGTGAATATAATAAACGAGTAAAGAAGCGTGAATTCCAAGTTGGAGATTTAGTTCTGCGAGAAACACCAGAATATCAGCGAGAGAACGAAGGAAAATTAGCGAGAAAATGGGATGGACCATATATAATCAAAGAAATAGTTGGAACTGGAGCATATAAATTAATGGATCCCGAAGGAAGAGACATGGGTCAAAGACTTGTCAGACCATGGAATAGACAATATCTAAGAAAATATTATCAATAAATATCTGAAAGACTAGAATGAATGGATTACACGCAAAGAAATTGAGAGAGAATAATAGAGATATTCTACAAGAACAAAGTTGGCAGAATATAAAAGCTATTTTCCGCAATAATTTGCGAGATAATTACAAAAATTTAATGCAAATGCATAAGAGGGGCGCAAATCGCCTAAAAACGGGACGAACTTTTATGGCGTACACCTTAGTTCGCGGATTCTATTCCGTAAGAGGCAATGTCCTTAAAGTGCGTCATAAAGGGGGTATCTCTTTACTTTTAATTATCATAAGAAAGGGACGAACTTTTATGGCGTACACCTTAGTTCGCGGATTCTATTCCGTAAGAGGCAATGTCCTTAAAGTGCGTCATAAGGGGGGTATCTCTTTGCATGGCTATGGGAAAGTCTATACCACTGCTGGAACCTAGTCATGGAGATTGGGATTATAGAAAATCCATCCAGGAGAAATAACTTGGATTCCCAGCTATATAAGGTTATACCCTGGTTGGGCGCCCGAGAGTTTCTCCTAAGGAATGCAACGTATGATCAAGGCGCCGAGGTACACGGTTGAGCTGTGGTTGCCCGGGATGGATGAACCTACCCTGGCCATCCATGGCAAGTCTTGGCTTACGATGTGTTCGGCCTGAAGAAAACCCCACTTAGGGTGCAGTCTTGTAACTATAAGCCATATAAGGCATAAAGGACAAGGTCCAAAAACAACTTGGTTGTTGGCAGAACCGGATGGGAAAGTGCTAGTCTTGTATGGCCGATGTATAATCCTTGAAGGGGCAACCGGGGGGAGAGATAAGGGCGATACCCCCCATTAGGGTGCTGTGTATCAAAAAAGACGACAATGTCATGGGACTTTATATTCGCAAGAATGTTTAGGCCCGTCATATTGTTGCGTGACAGAGACAACAATGTCATGGGACTTTGTATTCGCAAGAATATTTAGGCCCGTCATATTTCCGCGTGACTGGCCAAAAAGCCTAAAGAGAAATGTTAAGATGAGGTCAATGGGTTTTTGCGATAAGATCAAAAGATGAGATAAATGAAATTAATAATAAGAGAGGATATAAATCGCAAAGACGACAATGTCATAAATCTTAAAAAGCAAAGAGAGATTAATCTCACAAGGAGGCTTAGATTTATCATATTGTCGCAGAAATTAAAATAATGATAAGGCAAGATCAATGGATTATTACATGTAAGGTAAGAATGTCATGTGATCTTGTCGCATAAAAGTGGCATAATAAGACCTTTAACTAGGAAGGCGAAATAAGACCACAAGAAAAGTTATATCTGCGAAACATATAACAAATTATTCGCAGAAATATTTGTGGTAATATTACAAATTGATAACAAGAGGCAAGCATGGAATTTTCTTACAAGGGTAACAAATAACATACTTCACAAGGAAGATTATGAAGAGGCAAATATGGGGATTACAAAAACAACATTTCATTATCTTCCTTGAGAAGAATCAAAATAATAAAAAAAAAAAGGAAAATAATCAAATTTATGAAGATTGGATTCAGAATATATAAATTAGAGCAGGTAATTGGGTTACAAAGAACCTCAATGTTTCGTAAAAAGTGCAGGAAGAAGAAAAAATTCGGAAATTACAATTATTAGCAGAATATTCTTCTACAAGTTCATCATTCTTGTTCACCACTATTATCTTCACCATCATTATCTTTTTCAGTATGAGTTGGAGGATTTTGTTCTTCATGAGGAGGACCTTGTTCCTCTGCTTCAATAAGAGGGTTTCTTTCGTCCTCAGGTGGATTTTGTTCGTCTTCAGAAAAATCTTCTTCATTACTTGAATAATTCAGATCTTCATCTATAGGATGGGGAACTTTATTATCATCTATCTCCAAAGGTTTGATCCTTATAGGAGGTAGAGAATGAGAGGGTAGAACATTATTTATGAAAACCTCAGCGCCTAAATGAGCTTTGCGGAGGCAATTCTTTTCCCGATTTATGATTTCTATATCTTTAAAATATTCAAGATAATCGAATCTTCTCAATGCCTTGTTGTGAGAGTTGGAAAGCGCAGTATTCCTTTTGCGAAGTTTGGCTAACCTCATAGATAGATCAGAAATTGAAGCTTGAAGATTCTTCTCAGATTCTGCGAAAGAATTTTTGCATATTAGAGGGAATTTTCGCGAAAAATAAGATGAGAAAATACAATGAAATAATTAATAGATGAGGCAGTCAAAAATGAATACCTTCCTTTTGTGAAGATAAAGTGTGAATTATATTAAAGAATCAACTCTTCCAGTGGTTCATGGAGTCATCAAAATTATCCCCAACCTTACCTTTTAAACGAGATTTTATACTTTTTTCACAATTGCGAAGATAAACATTTTCTTCCTTCAGTAGAGAACAATCATCTCTGAGATTGTTGACTTTTACACTTAGAGCCAATCTTCCTTTTATAAGCCTTTCTTGTTCAGCGGCAGATGATTCAGTCTTCTTTTTAATTTCATCTTTCAGTATGCGAAGGGATTGTTCTTGGTCCTTACACAGCTTTTGAAGATTGTCTAATTGCTGCGAATAAGTCTTTGTTGTATCCACAAAACTACGTTTCTCTTGGGATAAAACTTTGTTTTCATCCGATAAAGATTCCACCCTTAAGTTAATCTGATTTAGCGAATATAAAAGTTGAGAGACTTCATTATTTAGGCGATCCCGTTCATGAATTAATTGATCGCGTTCATGAATTAGTTGGTTGTTCTCATTCTTAAGGTTATTTATCTCGTCAATTGAATATGTATGAAGAACATTCAAATTATCAAATTTATTCTTCCAAGATTCTTTCCCAGTGCGAGCTTCATCAGCGATTGTTTCCCACTCAAGTATCTTCATTAATTGGTTATGTTTTGAAGCTAAATATACATCAACAAAGTAAATAAAGGAAAATTGAGGACATAAAAAGAAAGATTTACAGAGGCAAAAGTAAAGACAAGAAAATTATACCTTTTAGATCATCATTTCTGCTGCGAAGAATTTTGCAGTCTAATTCAGAGTTATGAAGCTTATGATCGAGAAGCTCACACTCCAAATTTTTGGCTTGAAGATTCTTCTTCAAAATTTCAACTTCATCTTCTAAGGCAGTTAACGAAGATGAAGAACCGCAAGACCCAAGGTGCTTACTTAAAATCATATAAATATCTTGTCTCGCAGGATCTGAAGAAGATTTCATAGCATCATTCAAAACTTCAGACAATACTTGAAAAGCAGCTTCAACCCCTGTTGCTATTTCTTGAGAAGAAGGAAGAGAAGTAGAGGAAAGAGTTTTGACAATAGTAAGAGTGGAAGAAGGAATTTGATTGGTCGCAGTTATAGTTTCATTCACTGTAGCATCATCCACCGCAACCTCCTTCATTGCAGCTTTGTTTACTACAGTCTCATTATCTACGACTTCATTTACCGCAGCCTCATTAACTGTTGTTTCATTTACCAAAGTTTCATCTACCGCAGCTTCATTCGTCGCAGATTTATTTCCAATTATCATAGATTCATCTACCGCAGTTTTCAAAATGTTGGGATTATCAGAGATAGGAACATTAGTATTGATAACTTCATTAGAGGTCGATGAAGGAATAATATGGGTATTGAAATTCATGCAAGGGGAAGAAGAAGATTTATCTTGCGATTGAAAAGGTTCTGTAGGTAAAAACTCGAGAATATCCACTTCATCCGAAAGAGCTTTAACTTGACGCGAACGCTTATGAGGTTTAGGAACGTTCTCTTCATTCTGCGAATAATAATGTAGGTAAGAAACAGAGGCAACAATATTGTTATTTCAAAGGAATAGGTGTTTCTTACTACCTTATCATCCTCAGATCTTTTCGTATTCCCAACGCGCCTTTTCTTAGGGTTAGGGTTCTTGATAGTAGTTTTAATTTGAGAAGTGGTGTCACTGAAAAAAAATGATAGAATATGGGGATTATGAAGAAAAGAGGGAAATAAAGATAATGTAACGTGAACAAAAAAGATGGAAGATAAGAACATACCTTTGAGTCTCCATTAGAGCAGCAGCAGGAAGAATACCAGGAAAGAAAAAGTTGAAGACAAAAAGATTTTGAAGAAAAAAGAAAAGGTGAAAGAAGAAAGAAATACTCTCGAGTGGAATGATATTTATAGATGAAGGATGGGTGACCAGGTAAATCGGTAAATGTTGACGCGTGTCAGAAGTAAAAGCGTAAAGTATGGAACTTTGTCGGGTAAAAGATAAGGAATTGCGGCAAATTAAAATCTTTAATTCTCATAATCTTTATCTTCTTCGCAGAAAAGATATGAGAAGAGGCAAGATGTAGGGGCAGAATATTGTCACAACAATATACCTACTAAATAAACGACTGTTCTGCGACACATCAATGATATTCTGCGATACATCCGAAGATGACCTAAACAGTGACGTAACGACAGAATCACGAAGAAAGTGTGACATGTTTGCGGTATATCAATAAAACCTGCGAAAGGTAAAGGCAGTGCCAACTGCGATTTATCGCGAGAACTCATATCCGAAATTGAAGGGAATCTTAGATGTAAATGAGCTGTCATGAGCTGTAATCCACTATGTAAATACCTATATAAAGGAGGTGAATAGTTCCAGAGGAAGGAAGGAATTTTTGAGTGTTAGGAAAGTTTTTAGGAGAGAGAAAAATCTTTGTTAAGTGTTTTGTGTTCCTGATTTCTGTAATTCCTTAAGATCATATTAATAAAAAAAGTGTTCTTAATCTTCAAATTATGTCATAAATATTGATAGATTCTTGAATAGGGTGTAGTGTGGGAATTCCTGCAACTACAAGCGAGGAAAGGAATAATGGAGAAGAAGAAAATACGAAGACAAATTCTTTTCAAATACATTGGAACTCGCAGAGTACAACAACTAAAAAGATAATAAGTGGCGAGAAGCTCACTGTCCTAAACAACAACAGGAATTTGCACAGTTGGTATGGATGGTAGAATGCAAGTATAAAGTCGTGGGTTCGAGTTTTCCCCATCGCAAAGAATTTTTTGCGATGACAAATAAAACGAAGAGGAATAATTTTTAAGAAGATCCAGCGATGACAAGAGGAATAAAGAGATCCAGCGATGACAAGAGGAATTAGTTTTAAGAAGATGCAGATCAAGAGTTCAATTCTCATTTCACAAGCAAATCAAATACTTTGCGAGAGACGGAAGCAATAGAAAATCACATAAAAGCTAAGTACCATTTCCTTGAATATTTTATTTAAAGAAAATAAAAGATTTTTGATGCAATCGCAAGATTTCAAAAAAGATTTTTAAGATTTCAAAGATTTTTTATTTGACTTTACCAAAAAGCGATACAATTGCAAGATTTCAAAGGTTTCAAAAGTTATAAAAAATGATATCATCGCAAAAATTTACAAATCTCCAAAATTTTCAAAGATTTCCAAGATTGCAGAAAACGAAATTATCGCAAAGATTTCTAAAAAAATTCAAAATTTAAGATTTACAAAGAGCGATACAATCGCAATATTTCACAGATTTCTCTAGAATATTTCTTTTACAGAAAAAGATTTTTGATTTAACAACGCGACACAATCGCAATATTTTAAAGAATATTTCTAAGATTTCAAAAGATTTTAAAGAATATTTACTTCAAATATGATTATGAGAAATGAAAGAAGAAATTAACAGAAATGAAAGAATGAAGAAACACGACCATCATCGCAAGAAAGGCGAATAAAATTTCGCAGAGACATAAGAATGGGACGAACCTTTATGGCGTGCACCCTAGTTCGCGAATAAAATTTCGCAAGAGGCAAATGTAAGACCTAATAGCGCGTCATATAGGGGGTATCTCTTGACATGACTCAGCGATAAGGTTATACCGCTGCTGGAACCTGTGTCATGCAGATGTTGGGGTTAAAGAAAACCTATCCGGGAGAGAGATCTTAGATTTCCAACTATATAAGGTTATACCCTGGTTGGACGACCGAGAATCTCTTCCAAGAAGTGCAAAGTATGACCAAGGCGCCGAGGTACACGGTTGAGGGAAGAGTGCCCGGGGCGTACGAAACTCCCTTGCCATTCTTGGTAAGTCTTGGCTATGATGCACTTGGCCTGAAGAAAACCCCACTTAGGGTGCAGTCTTGTAACTATAAGCCATATAGGCATAAAGGATAATAGGCTGCGAAAACAGCTGGTTGTTGGTAAATCTGGATGGGAGGAGCTAGTCTTGTATGGCCGATGTTCCCTCCTTGAAGGGGCAACCAGGGGGGATATAAGGGCGGCACCCTCCATTAGGGAGCTGATAAGTGTCTTAAGATGGCAATGTCATGGGGTTTCTTTCTCGCAAGAGAACTTAGTCCTGTCATATTGTCGCGTGACGTAAATTATACAAAGGCAACAAGCCACAAGAGAAAAAGTTAAGATGAGATCAATGGGTTTTTACATGAAAATGTAAAGATGTCCTGCGATTTCATCGCAAGACGGCAATGTCATGAGGCTTTGATCTCGCGAGGGAACTTAGGCTTGTCATATTGTCGCAATACAATGAAGGAATAATGATAAGGCAAGATCAATGGGTCAATACATGCAAATGTAAAGACGTCCTGCGATTTTGTCGCAAAAAGAAAAATTGGCAAAATAAGACCTTTAACTAGGAAGGCAAAATAAGACCAATAGAATAATCTTCAATTTAATCATTTTCTTTTAAGAATGCAGGAAAGATTTGTTCATCGCAAGAGAGATATCACGTACTATTTAGAATCTCTCAGAAATACTATTCAGAATTTCTCAGAAGTATTATTAAGAGTCTCTCAAGAAGATTATCTACAATCTCGCAGAACTATTCATCACAAGATTATTCATCGCAAAACTACTCATCGCGGCGTTATTTATCGCAACACTATTTAGTCACTATTCACGTCACTATTTCGGAATCTCGCAGAAACATTCAGAAACTAGCAAACTCATTCAGCATTTCGCAGATTATTCCAGAATTTCACTGGAAATTTGATTATTTCGCAGAATATGATTATTTTATTGAAAGAGGCAGAGGCAATTCGTTCATTTAACATTTTCTTAGGGATTCTTTCTTCATAGATAAAGAACAGAGGCAACTATGGATTATCAAGAATACATTTTATGTTCTTTATCTTCTCGGCAAGAATCATTTCCAAAATGGACAAGGATTTTCACCAAAATTGAAGTAATAATTTCGCGTGAACAGAGGCAATACTTATGATTTTCATTAAAGGACGGATACTTCTTTATATTTTGAGGATTGAGTACTTCTTATATTTCTTCAAGGATACTTCATACTTCGCAGAGCTGATACTTCTTATTTACTTAGCAAAGATATGGAACTTCACAAAAGAATAGAGGCAAGTACATACTTTTCAAGTCTAGTATTCTTTCGCTCGTTCCTTCATCAACAAAAATCAAAGACTACTACAACAACATATTTTTTCTTAAAGATTACTTTTCAAGCAATATTCAAGGAAAAAGAGGCAAGATGTAGTACCAGAATATCGCCACAGCAATATTCTAGCGAGATTAAAAACATTTCTGCGAGCGTCACAGCGAGTTCTCCAACAACACTTTGCGAGTGTCACAAAATAATGACGTAACAGTTGACGATGGAAGTAGCATAAAAAGAACATGATTAACTGGCGATGGTTACAATGGTTGCGAGAAGGAATATTATAGCTACTGTGATAATATCATGAATGATATCCGAAATTAGAGGACATCTTAGTTGTCACCCATTATGTAGTTTCCTATAAATAGAGATCCAATAGATTCAGGAAAGGATGATGTATTTTTTTTTTAGAGTTGAGAGAGTCTTGAGGAGAGAGAAATATTTTGCAGAGAGATTTTTAGAGAGAGAAAATGTATTTTTCTTTATCATCTTCTTCCCCAAAACTAGATTTAGAACTCCATTAATGGAGATTATCAATGTAAATCAAATATAAAATTAAACAATCATAGTGAAGAGTCATGGATGTAGATCAAATTGATCGAACCATGTAAAAATCCGTGTGTCTATTTACAATTTTTAAAATTTTAATCATACTTTTAATATCAAATTAGTTTAGATCAAGAGATTATTATCAAGATATTACAAGGGGTGTGTTGTGGGAAATCCTGCAACTACAAGCGCGGTAAGCAAAGGTTTAGTAAGACAACTTAGTAAAATTCGTGAGAAAAGACAAACATAAGATAAGAGGTAAATTTGAAGCAATTAAATAGGAAAAGACAGGAAAAAAGTGGCAAGATTTCAACCGAATACTTCAAGGACAAACAAAGAGTAAATCTATTTTACTTGCTACTCACCATAATGGCCCATTAACTATGTCCACTTTTTGATGCAGCCTCTGCGAAGCCAAATAGTAAAATGAGGTAGAGAAGAAAATCAGAAAACAAAGTAAAATCAAAGTTTAACTAAAAATGTTGATTCTCAAGTAGCATTTCTACAAACAACATAAGTGCATTACAGTCCATAACCAATTTTTGGCAAAGAGAAGCTGCAATTAAAAAGATGGTTATTCAGTGAGGAGATCAATTACTGGGTTTGAATACAAATTGGTATTTTCCAAATTCTAAATGCAAAAAATCCGATAATCTTTTTTCTTATAGAAAAGAAGGCCCGTTAATGATACCTCTAGAAGACTAATTACCATCCGTAGAGTTAAGAAATATTTCAGTAACCTGCATATACCGGAAGAAAGAGCATCATCATCATATTTTTATTTGATCCTAATGGAAATCATAATCCTATAAACAACGACATACCCACCGATATCGCATAAATCCGAAACTTAGCTTGTTAAAAGAACATAGGAAAATCAATTCTTACAGCAACACTTTCTTCCTGCACTTATACATCTATAGAAACAACCAAAATTCAAATCAAAAACATGTATTAATCAAGAATCAAACATGATTTTAACTTCATTTGAAAACTTACCATGTTTTGGAGTGGGATTGATTTGTAGATACTGTGTCTTCTTCTATAAATTGTAACTTTATAGATCTCTATAAAAATTCTTCTTATTCGGTTGTTTTTGTTTCCCTTCAAGTTGTATCCGATAGAGAGGGAAGAACTAAGACACGGGATTTGAATTTGAATTTTTTCTCGAAACCTGACAACTAAAATTGAATTTGGGTTTTGAATTTTTTCTCTAAGGAGGAAACAGAGACCTTGAAAACTGAATTTGAGAATTGACAAATTAACCCTTAAATTATTTTTTCATTTGCCCGTGTATGAGGGTATATGGCAGTAAAAAGGCCTTATTTTTCCTCTTCCCTTTATAATAGTAAAGATTTAGGGTTTCGATAGGCCAAACCCTAAGTCCCACACCACTGTGCCAATGGAAAACCATGCCATCCACATATACCGTGCCAAGGCATGCCAACAGTGCTAGACGCACCACTGTGCCAATGGCAAACCATGCCAACCACATCTACCGCTCCAAGGCATGCCAACCATGCTATCCGCACCACTGTGCTAATGGAAAACCATGCCATCCACATCTACCTCGCCAAGGCATGGTAACCATGCTATCCGCACCACTGTGCCAATGGAAAACCTTGCCAGCCACATCTACCGCACCAAGGCATGCCAACCATGCTAGCCGCACCAATGTGCCAATGGCAAACCTTGCCAGCCACACCTACCGCGCCAAGGCATGCCAATCATGCTTTCCAAGACAATCGCACCTTGCCTTGGAACTAATCGTGTTAGTCGCACCATGCGCCAATGGCATGCCAAACCCTTGGCCCCACCATGCCAAACCGTCCACGCCAAACCTTTGGACCCACATGTCCATACCGTGTTAACCTTCCTAGTGCGGCTACCAAAACAAAGGCCTGCAATAATCCACGACCATCTTTCTGAAAAAGTGGGGGTCTAACAACCTCACCCAATATTTCAATTAGCAATATGTATGGACAACTCCGACTTGTATTCTAGAGAATCAACTAGACTCAATCTAAAGAAATTACTCAAGGAGTTATTATCTCAATCTCTCGATTTGATTTACTCAAGCAAATATGATTCGCGAGTCTAATCAAAGAGAGATAACTTGGATGGTACCAAAAAACCAATATCCAAGTGTCAATCTATTTAAATCAAAAACCAATAGGTCAGATATTCTAATCGATTGAACAACACACAATCTGTATTATTTCAATTATATAACAAAATATAATGCGGAAAAGAAATAACATAGACACCAGAATTTTGTTAACGAGGAAACGGCTAACGCAGAAAAACCCGGGACCTAGTCCAGATTAAACATACACTATATTAAGCCACTACAGACACTAGCCTACTCTAAATTAACTTTGGTATGGACTGTAGTCTTAAGGTGAACAAGAAACAATCAATAAAACCCCGGGACCTACTCCAAATTAAATCAAGGTGAACAGGAACCAATCAATAAAACCATACTTATATTCCCGAAGAGTAGCTCAGTTTTATTAATCACCTCACAATAGTCTTAATCGACGTAGCGAAAAAAGATATTATGGAATCACAAATGATGAGACGAAGATGTTTGTGAATACTTTTATATCTTGCCTATCGGAAATAGAAATCTCAAGCCAATTATTACAATTGTACTCATACGATAGAAACAACAAGATCAGATCACACAACTACAAAAAAATTAGTATCAGTCTGGGTTCACAATCCCAATGAAGTTTTTAAGTCGTTAACCTGGTTTTAGAAAAATAAAACCAAAGGTTAAAGGAGAATCGACTCTAGCTTAGCAAACTAGTATCAAACAGAATGTGTGGGGATTAGGTTTCCCAGTTGCTAGAGTTCTCCCTTATATAGTCTTTCAAATTAGGGTTTGCAATCAATGTTAGCTTAGTAACAAAGAATTCAATATTCACCGTTAGATGAAAACCTGATTAGATACAAGCTAATATCTTTCAACCGTTAGATCGAAAACTTAGCTTGCTATACACACATGTACTTGATGATTTTAGGTTTGTGTAATCGTTCCCAAATGTATACAATAGTTGGTTCAAGATTAGTCAACCAAATGGTTAGCCAAATGATAACTTTCATATCAACCATATTCTTCTTCACCATAACTAGTCCAAATGACTCAAATGAACTAGTTAGAGAGTTGTTCAATTGATATGAGATCTTATGTACTACACAAGACACAATTGAAGCAAAAATGATGTGATTCACTCGAATAAATTCATGAACTATAAAGCCACGGTTTGCAATACCATTCCTTAGATAATTTAAATAAGTTCACGAACATCGTTTTTAGACATAACCACTCAAGTTCGCGGGCTGGGTTCGCGAACTTAAGTAACCAGTTGGAGTTCACAAACTCCAGGAGAAATTCTCAGGTTCGAGAACTTCCGTCAGTTCGCGGACTGAAACCAAGTTTCAACTCCTGCAAAAATTCTCGGGTTCGAGAACTACGCTCGTTCGCGGACTGGGTTGACTGCTCAAGTTCCGGTTTTCCACTTGATCAACAAAGTTCGCATACTTTGGTTTAAGTGCATAAGGACTTATACATATATGTGTTACCACAATAATGTTTATATCCCCCAGTGGTTATATTGTCTAAACTCTCATTTCAATCATTGAAACATTCTCAAAGGACATCATCTAGTTGTTATTCACGAACTAGTTTTCGTCAGAGCAATTTCCAAAGTGATTGAAACATAACATGACTTTTGTCACTAGGAAAAGATGAACTTGGTTAAAGAGAAATCTTTACCAACACACATTTCGAGAAATAGATAAGCGAAATATACTCAGCTCGAAATGCCACATGTGTATATCTTTAGTCTATATGGTAAAACGACTTTTGTCTCAAGATAGGAGATAGAGTAGATAGACTTTTGAGTGATAGATAAGTTCAAGTCTCCACATACCTTTTAGTCGATGAAGATCCACTGGTTCCTTGAGTAGTCATTCATCTTGTATGATGATTTCCATGGAGTTCTTGAACTCAACTACACTTTATATCCTAGTCCGAGACCTTAGCTATAGTAGACTAGAAATCAAGACTTTATAGTTTTGATCACTAACATTGACAAACATGCTTGATATAGCAACGCGTACGAGTTCGACCGAGAAGTGCTCTAACACTTTCCATCTAAGATACAAATCTTAGACATCTAAGGTCACCAACCAATGCATGGTAACCTTTGGCCCAACGCCAAAACCATAGTTTTGGACACACTTAAATTGCACCAAGGCATGCCGACCATGCCACATGTGCCAATGGCATGCCGTTCCAGCCACCTTGTCGCGCCATACCGTGTTGTCGTTCCCCATGTGGCTACCAAAACAAAGGCCTGCAACAATCAACGGCCATCTTTACATCTAAGATGGAAATCTTAGTCGTCCAAGGCCATCAACCAACACATGGTAACCTTTGGAACAACGCCAAAACCCTAGTTTAGGCCACGCCTAAACTGCTCCAAGGCATGCCGACCATTCCACATGTGCCAATGGCATGTCGTTCCAGCCACCTTGCCTCACCTAACATATACCATGCCGTCCTTCCCGAGACGGCTACCAAAATGAAGGCATGCAACAATCAATGGCCACCCTTCAATCCTAGATGCAAATCCTAGATGTACGAGGTTGCCAAACAACGCATGGTAACCTTTGGCCCAAAACCCTAGTTTTAGCCACGCCAAAGCCACGCCGGCCATGCCATCATGTCGCTGGCTACCAACACCCCTCTTGAGATCTTCCTGAGTTTTAAAGGTCTATTTTTACCTCCCGAACGAGATCAAAACCTAAATATTCCCTCGAAGGAAGATAGGGAATTCTTTTCCGTGCATAATGGAGGGGAGGACCATCAAAATCCGAGTCCGTATGAGAATTCTACATCGATTCTAGTGAAGAGCGCTAATTAGGGTTTCAGCATGACAAACCCTAAGACAAAGCCACATGCGCTTCCCTTCCAAGCCATGCCGGCCCTAAACCATGCCTCTGGCTACCAAACGAAGGCCTGCGACGATCAATGGACACTCTTTCATCTAAGATGCATATCTTAGCCGTCCAACCCCAAAATCTTAGCTTAGCCACACCTAACCATGTTGAAGCCATTATCAGTCATGATTTCATGCCGCTAGCTACCAAACGAAGGATTGCAATAATCAACGACCACCTTTCCTCTTGAGATGCAAAATCTCAACCATCGAAGGTCACCACGTAAGTCTCTCAATCTCAACTTGCCAAGTAACAACAAACATGCTACATTTTTCTACAAAAACATTCGAGACAACAATGAGTGTCACAAACTAGGGGATGCTCATTGGGTGTTGGTTTAGCGGTTTAAAACGTGCGGCGTACACTACGCCCGTTATAAGAGAGTGTCATAAGGATGAAGCGGTTAGTAAACACAAGGAGTAATGGTGAAATGTTTTCTTTTATGGAACATCAATTCCAGGCGTTACCGGTTACCACCTCCTCCCATTTACTCACCCGTTTTCCATTTCTTAATGAGACCAGAGTACGTTTCATTACGACTTGTATAAACGGGTCTTACCTATTTCCACCGTACAACAAGTTGAGGTCAGGAGCATACAACACTCAGAAAACATTTGCTAGCTTTCCTTCCGTTAGCTTCCCACTTTCTGATACAAGTCGTGAAACAACTAACCTTCCAGAATTAACTATTCTGATCTCAACACTTTCTTCGCTTCCCTCCCCAAAACTAACCATTCTCATTCACTTTGTGACCGAAGCAAGTCTGTAATAGTCATTTCTTTGTTTAGGCCGGATTTGTACAGATTGATCTCTCGAATCTAAAGTACTCCCTTGCAGTACATTATTTAGGGTTTAAATTTGTTCCTCACCCACACACCCGAGATTACCAAAATCAGTAGAAATTGTTTTCACCCTCAAACAAGTGGCGACCACAGTGGGAGATTGATCTTTCGGTTACAATGTCAATTTTCGACCATTGATCTCATGCATCGACCCAAACATCAAGATGGTAGAAGCAGGTGACCCGCTCATGGATCGACGACTCAGTTACCAGATGACCCTATTATCAGTCTTGACACTGCGAGAGATGACTGGGGACTGCCTAGATATTAAAAGTGAATGGTCCAACCAGGGATCGACGACTCGATTATCAGATGAGACGACTGGGGACTTTCCACAATCACGGAGGCGCTTCCGATAAAACTCGGTATTATACCCGGAAGGTTCCCTTTTCATCAGGAGGCCTGAAAAACCGAGTAAGTCTTACCTAGACAAGATACATGGTTTACTATTTCAAGTTTTCATGGGAATGATAAAACCGATAGCCATGTTATGTTTCACCCCATGTCATCTACCAACACACGGTTCCATGGTTTTCCTGGGATGTTTTCATCACTTGCAATCGTAACCAAGACAACATCATTCCCAAAAATAATCCATTCCAAAAAAAATATATTCAAAACCCTCAAGGTAAAAATTTTCTATAAACCCAAGAAATCCAGGAAATCAAACCATAAACTAGGCGTTTCATTTTCCTTTACAAAAAAAAGTCGCCCACCCGTACGTGCCTACTTTGCATAATAATGATTACCCGTCACCATTCATGACGTAGTCGACGTTACTACGGTGATATTCGAAGAGGAATTGTTTATGATAAAGTATTTCTACAAGTTTATGAAAGGCATACCCATGGCTAGGGTTTACACCAAATCACAAGAAAAATATTTATACAGATTTATGGAAGGCATACTTATGGCTATGGTTTGCACTAACACAAGAAAATAAGAGAACAAATTGAAAGAGAAACGCTGGAGTACATAGCTGGAATATGCTTGCCCACTTTATTTCTACCACGCTACCGCTAACACCAGGACGTGATAACAAAGATACGAGATAAAAAAGGGGAGCCAACCCCTTTCATAAGCATAACACTTTTTGGAATTCGAATAAGGAAAGGTTTTCCTGTTTGGGATATGTATGGAAAGAGACAACCGCGCCACGCCAAGCCAGTGCAGTGCCAAGCCAACAATCCGCGCCACGCCGAGCCACGCCAACCCAACGACATGCCAAGCTAGTGTCGTTCCTAGCCAACAATATGCGCCATGCCAACGCCCACGCCATGCCAGCGCCCATGCCAAGCCAGTGCCCATTCCAAGCCGATCCAGCGCTAAAAACTTGCATCTTTCCAGCGCCACCAGCTTGCATCCTTTCCAGCGCTAACATCTTGCATCCTTCCAGCATCATCTTTTCCACCTCAAAGTCAGCCAAAGCAGCGCCATCCTCACCCTTCGAAACAGTTCCATGGCTCTAGCACTCCGTGATAAAAACTGCGCCATCGCTGCACGATAAACCTACGATCACCAGAACCAGAGCCGCTTCCGCCACCATAACATTTCTTCAAGTATGACAGCTCCAACCATCACCAAAGACACTGCTACTCCACCATCAGGGAAAGATACTGGAAGATTTGAAAGAAGCATACCTCCTTTTACCACTGTTGATTTGATGGAAAGACAAAAGGTTCTCATAAGGCTCAGATAAACGTGTTTATAACTCGGAAAGAGAGACCTATTTCATCAAGACACTGACGGAGCGGCCACCATAAGAGTCACGTCAACCCAAAAGGGAGCTGACAAAGGAATACTTTTAACATCCGGCGTAGGAACTTCAGCAGGACATGTGTTTATAGATGAAGGGGATAGTGTTGCTCTTGAACGCCCAGTAGAAGGAAATCAGCAACCCTCCTAAACTCATAGAGACCCTCTTCCCGTCAGGATATGTATGATTTCTGGGGACTTCACCCACAACATCATGTAGTCTATGATGAAACAATTATGTAAGATTCTATATTTCTTCAAGGCGTAGCGTTAAGACATATTTGAATCCCTCAACCACACTGCATCAGGAAAGAAGTTGTTTCCATCCAGGGAAGTCATTCCTAAACCCCAACCTCTCATGGAAAACACGATCGATAGATGGAACTGGGGACTCCTAACCACTGTTCACTTGAGGGATGTCGAGTTTGACAGAACGCTAAGTGACTCAGTCTCCGGATTTAACATTATAACCATCAAGGCTCTAGGAGTTTCAAGGAGCTGTTTCGATGTTCTTTCGAGAAGTGGCTCCGCTTCAACGTTCTTCAGCGGCGGCTCCGCTAAAAACGTTCGCTTCAGTAGTCGCTCTGCTTCAACGTTATTTTCATAAGCTATTCCAGGATCAGAAGCAACATTTGGCTCCATAATTTTCAACGTCCTCCCCAAGATCCAAATCTGCTTCAACACCACTCCTTCCTGTAAAGGGTCATGCCACCACACTCCCTATGTCAAGGATCATGATCGCAGTCAGCCAATCTTCGTAGTCATGGCCACCATTTGATCCATCCAGCCAAAACTCGTGACCATGGACAGTTTGCTCTCTTAAACATCCATCCAATTCTTTTACTTCCATGGATGCCCATACAATTCTAGCCAACCTACTTTGTTCTCATGACAGTGTAGTCTATTCTGATCACATCTGCTGCCAAGAACTGTTGCCGCTCGTTTTTTGATACCAGCCAGAGCTTCACCATAGATGTAGTTGCAGGATTTCCCACACTACATCCTTGTCAAGAATCTATGAAAACTAAGTCATAATTGTGGATGAACAACAACACTTTTATTAATTCACTTTTAGGAGAATTTACAAGAAATATCAATACTCAGAATTACAACTTTCTTTCTGGAGTTTCTCTCTCTTCAAAATTCTCTAAGCTCTCAAACAATACATCATCATCTTCTGGATTTATCGTGCTCTTTATATATGAAAGAATATAGTGGAAGACAGCTAAGATTTCCCCTTAATTCGGATCTACTCTGCAATCTTATCGCGATTGTTACAATATTCCCTATCGCAAGAATGATGGCCATCGCACGATCAACACATTCTTCTTTTACTTCTTCCATCGTCAGTTTCTTTTAATTGTTCTGTAACGCTCGTGAAGCGTTGTTGAAGAATCGTCAGTAACGCTCGCAGAAACATTGTTAATATCGCAGGAATAGTGTTGTGGCGATATTCTGGTACTACATCTTGCCTCTTCTCATGTCTTTTCTGCGAAGAAGAGAAGATCATGAGAATTAAGAATTAAGAATGCCATAATCGCTTATCTTTTCTGCTTTCCCATTCTGACACGTTTCTACGTCCTTCGCTAGCTGTTTTCACGAGTTTCTTTTTACCAATAAATTTTAGACACGTCTTCTGTAACCGCTGCGATCTGACCATCCACGTCTTTCTTTTGCATTAATTTCCTTCATCCTTTTCGAGAATTTTCTTCTTCTATAAATACTCTTCTCATTCCTTTTCTTTTTTCTTTTACTTTCTTCTTCCTTCTCTCCATATTCTCTCTGCAATTTTTACTGTTCTTCCGCAAATTGCGCTTCTATAACCGCTGTGATTTATTTCTTCTTTTCAACTTTTTCCTTCATTCCCATACTTAAAATGGTTGCTGCTGGTGCTAAACATTTGAAGGCCTTCAATGGAATGCGCGAAAAACTCAGACTTAAAGGTTTTAACTTATCTTTGATTCCAGATCAAGATTCCAAATCATAACTTTCCCTCAAACTATTTACTGATGACCAATGTTCTCGCTAGAAAATCATAGAATCACTAGGACAACTTAAAGCTGGTCTTCCCATCCCTCTTTATGATCCTGAGCTTCCGTTGTTTTATCAAATAATTTCTGACGAGAGATTCTCACGAGCAATATACCAATTAGGTGGGTATTGCATCAGATTACTACTTGAATATGCTTCTCGTGGTGCTGGAAAAGGAGAAGAAATACATCAGAACCACCAACAACAGTGAGAAGAAGTAAAAGACTTGCAGGTGAAGAAACAAGTGTATTAGGAGAATCTTCAAGGATGATAACTAGGAGGAATAGAACAAGAAATGAAAGGGAAAATAAAATTCAACAACCAAACCAATCAACATCAGTACAAAATGGAAGAGTGTATTATGATAGAGTAAGCGTACATACATGGAGATCGGATTCAATGGGAGAAGAAACAAATCGACAATTAAGAGAATAAAGTGGAGTAGGAAGAAATCAGGAGGTAGAAGAAGGGTCGATTCATCAAGATGAAGATGAAACAACAGAGGAATTAGGACGAAGAATACAGGAAGAAAGAAGGTTAGAGGCGGTGGAACGTGCAAATTTAACAAGACAAAATCATGAGTTGAGAATGGAGAATTTAAGGTAACAAAGAAGAAGATCAAGAAGTACAACTAGATCAAGTTCAAGATCATTTAGAGAGAAAAAACTATGGAGGAGTGGGCGGTGAATAGAACTTTAGTGGATACAAGATTTTCGATGGATATAATTTTTTACAATGCATTCATAATGATGGGATACAAAGATGAAGAAATGTCTTGTTCAACATATCATATTCATGGCCTTGGAAAATCAACAACAAAGCCAAAAGGAGAAATAATAGTGCGAATTTCACTAGGGGAGATTGAAACACAAATAACGTTATGTGTGGTGGATATGGAATCACCATATAATATATTATTGGGAAGGTCGTGGATACATGCAATAAAAGATGTAGCATCGACCTTGCATCAATGCATCAAATTTCCTATGCCGAGTGGGATTGGTGAAATTAAAGGAGATGTTGATGATGCAAAAATGTGCTATCAAGTTGAAGTAAAGCATTATGAAGGACGTGCAAAGAAGCGAAAAATTCGCAGAAAAATGGCAAAGGAGGCAAAGAAAGAAGAGGAATTTAGAATTTACATGATAAAAACAGAAGAAGGAAAAGGAATACCTAGCGAAATTTCGGAAGAAAAAGATGTAGTAGCGAAAACTATAAAAGAGGCAACACCAATGGGAGACCCTAAAGCAAGCTACACTATGGAAGAAACAACAAAAGAAGTGAATGTAGGAACTGAAGAAGAACCCAAGATACTGAAAATTGGAACCAAGATGGATACAGATGAGGAAGAAAGAACCATTAGTCTCTTGCGAGAATATAAAGATATTTTCGCATGGAACATGGATGAGATGCCTGGAATAGATCCATCTGTTGCATGTCATAGGTTGGAGATTGACAGAAAGGCAAGGCCGTTCAAACAAAGAATAAGAAAAATCGCAACAACATATCTAGAAGAAGAGTTACAGAAGATGCTTGATGCAGGAATTATAAGATAAACTAAATATCTGGAGTGGATAGCAAACATGGTTGTGGTTTTAAAAAAGAATAAGGGGATAAGAATTTGTATAGACTTTACTGATCTAAACAAAGCTTGCTCGAAAGACAGCTTTCCATTACCAGACATTCCACAAATGGTTGAGTCAACAGCGAGAAATGATAGAATATCCTCTTTAGATGGGTACAAAGGCTATAATCAAATCCCTCTCGCTGAAGAAGATCAAGAGCATACTGCTTTCTTTTCTCCAAGAGGATTATATTATTATACAAAAATTCCGTTTGGTTTGCGAAACGCTGGTACAACATATCAAAGAATGGTAGAGAAAGTATTTGCGAAATGGATTTATAAAACATTAGAGGTGTACGTAGATGATATGCTGATAAGAGTAAAGAATCTAACGATCATGTACAAGATCAGAAGGAGATTTTTGAGCAAATGCGGCATTTTAACATCAAGGTGAATCCCGAAAAGTGCATTTTTGGGGTGGCATCAGGGAAATTTTTAGGTTACATTGTGTCAAAAGAAGGAATACAAGTTGATCTAGAGAAAGTGCAAGCAATCCATGACATGCCAACACCTGCGACATTGAAGGATGTGCAGAAGTTAAATGGAATTTTGGCTTCGCTAGGAAGGTTCATTTCGCGATCGTCAGATAAATGTAAACATTTTTTCAACATACTCAAAAAAGGTGCAAAATTCAGATGGACAAATGAATGTGAGAAAGCACCCCAAGGAATAAAAGAACATTTGGTGAATATATCTATTTTTAAAAAAGCGGAACCGGGGAAAGAACTATTAATATACCTTGTGACAACTTCGCACGCGTTAAGTGCAGTGTTATTGCGAATAGATGTAGGAGTTGAAAGGCCAATCTAGTACATCAGCAAAACATTTAATGCCGCAGAGAAAAATTATTCAAAGATTAAAAAGTTAATTCTGGCATTAGTTTATGCAACGTTTAAGCTTCGCATATATTTTCAGGCGCACAAAGTAAGGGTGTTGACAAAAGTACCAATCGAATCAGTGATGAAGAATTCAAAAAGGTCAGGCAGGGTTGAGAGATGGAATACACAAGTAGGGCATTTCGAAATTAAATATGAAATATTATCTTTACCAAAATCACAAGTTGTCGCAGATTTTTTAGCAGAATTTCCTCTAGAAGATGATGAAGTTGTGGAGAAAATGATGGATATGGAAGAATAACATGGAAACCCAAGAGATTTGTTGACAGAGCCTAATAGATGGGAAATATTGGTGGATGGATCATCAAATGGGGAAGGAAATGGAGTTGGAGTTGTCCTGATTTCACCAGAAGAAACCAAAATGGCTTTTTCCTTCAGACTGGAATTCACATCCACTAATAATGAAACAGAATATGAAGTTGTGATACATGCTCTAAAATTTGCAATAGAAATGAAGTTGGAAAATGTAAGAATCACCAGTGATTCGCAGCTAGTTATTCACTAAATAAAAGAAGAGTACACTACGAATGAACCATCCTTAAAGAAATACAAGAAACTTGTTGAAGAGTTATCAGCAAAAATACCAAAAATAAATTGGAGACATATATCAAGGAAAGATAACATGCTGGCAGATGGTTTTTGTTTCATTTAAAGTATGATGATAGACCCAACTGCGAGATGCATAAAAATACAGACACTTCTATCACCATCAGTCAACAAAGAAGAAGAATTAGAAATAGATGTAATGATAATATAAGGTGGGGAAGAAGGGCAAGTACCAAATATCGAAGATTGGAGAGCAGAACTCCATGCATATTTGGCGAAAGGAGAAACACCAAGAAATAGATTGGAGGCGCACAAATTAAAAAGCCGTGCGACAAACTATGAACTAAGAGATGGGGTATTATATCGAAGATCCTTTAATGGACCATCACTCAGATGTTTGACACGAAAAGAGGGAGAAGAAATGTTAAAGGTGTTACATAGTGGGGACGCTGGAAATCATAGTGGAGGAAGATCCTTGGCATGCATAACGAAAATACAAGGTTATTACTGGCCATATATGCATGAAGACGCGAAACAAATATCAAGACGTTGCGAAAATTGTCAGCGACACGGAAAGAAGATACATGCACCTGGAGCACCATTATCATCTTAAACAAGTGTATGGACATTTGGAAAGTGGGGATTAGATATTGTGGGACCATTTTTACCGGGATCTGGACAAAGAAGATATTTAATTGTCGTAACGGATTATTTCACAATATGGGCAGAAGTAAAGGTAGTACATCATATTCGGTACAAAGACATTTTTACATTCATATTCAAAAATATCATTTGCAGATATAGAATTCCCGCACAATTGGTATATGATAATGAGAAACAATTTGAAGGGCAGAATATAGAAATGTTACTCAATGCATTTAAGATAAAATGTGGGAAGTCTACCCCTTTATATCCACAGGCAAATGGACAAGCAGAAGCAACAAATAAGACAATAACAGACATATTGAAGAAGAAGTTAGAAGGATATTATAGAGCATGGTGCGAACATGTACATAATGCAGTTTGGGCTTACAACACAACCAGGCGAGAGGTTACGTGAATGTCCCCATTTTGTTTAACATGTGGAGTTGAAGCTGTGTTACCAACATAAGTTATTATTCCAACAACAAAGAGAGAGGCTTGGGAGAGAAATCTTAGTGCGAGTATGATTTTAACCAAGCTTGATGAATTAGAAGAAAATAGAGAAAGAGCCCTACATCATATGGAGAATTATCAGCGAAGATTGGACAGAGTATAATAAACACGTCAAAACACGTGAATTTCAACCAGGTGATTTAGTGCTGTGAGAAACACTTGTTTATCAGCGAGAAAATGGTGGAAAACTAGCAAATAAATGGGATGGACCTTATATCATTAAGGAGATAGTTGGAACGGGGGAATACAGATTGATGGATCCTGAGGGTAAAGATGTAGGTCATAGACTTGATAGACTGTGGAACAGATTATATTTAAAAAGATATTACCCATACAAGATTCTAAAAAAAGAATAGACTGCGAAAAAATGTATTTTGAAATAAAATAAATACATATGAAGAGTTTATGAAAGTATAGCAGCGAGATTATGTACAGAATGGAAATGTGCAAAAATTTCGCAAGAGACAATCTAAGATCAATAAAAATCTAAGATTAGAAAGGGGCGATCCTACTATGGCGCACAACCACACACCCTAGTTCGCGAAATCAAAATTTCGCGAGAGGAAAATGTAAGACCTAAAGTGCGTCATAGAAGGGGGTACCTGCCGCATGGCTCAGGGAAAAGGTTACACCGCCCCTGGAGCATGAGTCATGGATATTTAGGATCAATAAAGCCCATCCAGGAGAGGCGCCTTGGATTCTCAACTTAAGCATATGACTTAGGCTGGGCGCCTAAGGTGAGAAGGTCTCTCCTAAGAAGTGCAGAATATGATCAAGGAGATGAGGTACACGGTTGATCCAAGAGTGCCTGGGGTATCTGGAGCATACCTGGCCATTCTTGGCAACTCTTTTCTTATGATGCACTCGGTCCAAAGAAAACCCCACTTAGGGTGTAGTCTTGTAACCATGAGCCATATCGGCGAAGGGATAAGAGGTTGTGAAAACAACTGGTTGTTGATACAAACCGGATGGGAGGAGCCAACCTTGTATGGTAGAGGTACGCCTCCTTGAAGGGGCAACTAGGGGGATGACAAGGACGACACCCTCCATTAGAGAGCTGATAAGTGTCTTAAGATGCAAATGTCATGAGGCTTTTTACTCATTGGAGTATCAAGACTTGTCATATTTGTGCAACAATCCTGAAGAGGCAATCATACAAAAGAGAAAGATAAGGCGAGATCAATGGGTCAATACATGAAAGTGTAAAGATGTCCTGCGATTTTGTCGCAAGACGGCAATGTCATGGGGATTTATTTTTGCAAGAATATTTAGGCCTATCATATTGTCGCAACAAAAATGAAAAAAAAAAGTTAAGGCAAGATCAAGGGGTTTTTGCATGAAAGTGCAAAGACGTCCTGCGATTTTGTCGCAACGAAAAGAGGTGGAAAAATAAGACCTTTAACTAGGAAGGAAAAATAAGACCACATGATGCAACAAAAAGGAAAAAAAAAAAGTTAAGGCAAGATCAAGGGGTTTTTGCATGAAAGTGCAAAGACGTCCTGCGATTTTGTCGCAACGACAAGAGGTGGAAAAATAAGACCTTTAACTAGGAAGGAAAAATAAGACCACATGACGCAACAAAAAATTTATAAGCATTAACTATTACTTATGCAGGTCATTCATCACAAGAAAGATAATGAGAGGCAGTGTGGGAATTATTAAACAAGAAGCATTATCTTTCTCGCCAACAAGCACAATAATAAAAGAGTAAATGCATTTTAAAGTTGACTGAAGTACATCATTCGCAAGAAGTTATGAAGATGAGACAATTCAAGGAAGCAAAATTACATAAGAAGTTCAAGCTTTAATGTTAGTTTCACCAGGAGAAGATGAAATATCTTCATTAACTTTTTCTCCAGTATGAGATAATGGACGCTCTTCGCCAGCTTTCTCACTTTCGCCATCTTTATCACTTCCGTCAGTCTTCCCTTCATCCTGGTCTACTCTAGTCTCTTCTTCATTTGGGTTATCACCAACAATTGCTTCCTTAGGAGGAATTTCTTCTTCATATGCGAAATCTTCACCACTATCATAATCATAATCACTATCAGGAGCACGAGGAACTTCATCGTCATCTACTTCCAAAGGTTTTACTGATGTAGGAAGAAGAGATTTGGACAACAAGATATCATTCACAAGAAATTCAGCCCTGAGATGAACTTGGAGAAGGAATGCTTTCTAATGATTTCTACTTTCCATATCTTTGAAATAAGTAAGATAATCAAATCTTCTTTCTGCCCGATCACGAGAACGATCAAGGGTAGAGGAAAGTAATGCATTCTCTTTGCAAATCTTGGCGAATTTAGACTCCAAAACAAAAATGGAGGAACAAAGATTTTTCTCAGATTCTATGAAAACAAAGAATACATAAAATTATTTAGGCGAAGGATTCGCGATGAAAATATCACAAAGAGACTTAACAAAGAAAAAATGGTTCAGGCAGTCAAATTTTTATGACTACCTTCCTTTTGCGAAATAAGATATTGAGATAAAGCCAAGCAACTATTCTCCAAGTGGTCCATTGCATCGTCAAATTTATCTCCAACTAAACCTTTCAGGCGAGTTTGAAGATTCTTTTCTTTAGAAATGAGTAAGGCGTTTTCCTTCGCAAGAGAAGTGTAGGATTCTTATATCTTGGAGTATTGATCTTTGAGTTGACTTACCTTTACACTTAAAGTTATTCTACCCTGAATAAGTTTATCTCTCTCAATAGTAGATGATTATGTCACTTCCTTAAGTTTATTTCTCAATGAGTGGAGAGATTGTTCTTGATCATTACATACTTTTTGGCAAATGATAAGTTGTTGCGAAGAGATCGCCACCTTATTTAAAAGAATTCGCTTCTCTTGAGATAGGGTTTTATTCTCATCTGATAAAGTTTCCAACTCCAAATTAGCTTTAGTCAAAGAATAAGAGAGACGAGATAATTCAGTACTTAATAAGTTTTGCTTCTGAATTAATTGAGTATTCTCCTTGGCAAGATTATCTATTTGATCGACAGAGTATATATGCAGGTTATCTAATTGGTTATATTGATCCATCCAAGCATCTCTATCCACACGGGCTTCTTCAGCGGCGGATTCAAACTGATATCTCTCCATAATTCGTTTCTGGTTTAAAACTTAAAGGGAGAACAAGGGATTTTAAGAAAAAAGAACATGGAAAGGGCAAAACTATTAAAAAAGATAAGTCAAGGGCAAAGATAAGAAAGTTTTACCTTTTAATTCTTTATTATTTTTACGAAGATCATCACAATCTAGTGAAACATTCTGAAGCTTTTGGTTTTCAAGATGAAAAGTACTACATTTTAAGGTCATGGCTTGGAGACTCTCCTTCAAAGTTTCAACTTCTTTCTCTAAGGATGTTTGGAAATCACTCTGTCAGAACCAAAATACTTACTCAAAATTTCGCAGACACCAAACTTGATAGGATCAACTGAAGATTTTTTGACATCATCCAAAACATCAGATAAAACCTTAAAAGAAATAATTATTCCTTCCAACGTTTCTTTAGTAAAAGGAAGAGATTCGGATGAAGAAGTGGTGATGACAGAAAGTTGGGGAATTGAATCATTCTTTGCTATAGATGCATAATTTGAATATGAAATTTGAGGAAGATTAATGACTGGGGTTGAGGTGGTATCAAGATGAGAGGTATTGGCAGCAGGAGAAGAGGAGGTTTCATTCACAACAGGGTTAATAAAAGGAATTTCAACCATAGGAAGATCAGTTGAAGGGGAGAAATCTGTGGAGATACCTTCGTGGACAGGAAGTAAGGATTCAGCTTGCGAAGGTATTATAGGAGATATTGAAGGGTTAAATGTAGGAAATGGGATAGAAGTTTCAACAGTATTAAGATGGCGAGACCTTTTAAGGGATTTGTTAACATCTCTATCACCATGCGAATCACAATTCAGATAAGAAACAGAGGCAACAATATTGTTATTAAAAGAATTGTGTTTCTTACTACCTTGCTATTCGCAGGCTTTCTTTTGCTTACAACGACTCTTTGCTGCGAGACCTTGGGAATGTTAGGGTTTTGGACTGTAAATTTGATGCTAGAGGTGCTTTTGCTGAAACAGAAACAATATGGGAATTGAATAAAGATGAACAAAATTAAATAAGACATTTTCAGTAGATAAGATCAGTTTCAGCAAAATCAGAAGAAGAAAAAAGAAAACTAACCTTGATGACTCTGTAAGAACAATAGCAGAAAGATGAATTCGTAAAAGGTTGCAGACGATGAAGATTTACAGAGAATGTGGAGATGAAGAAGATGAAGAAGACGAAGTAAAAGAAGGAAATTATCTATCTACTAGATCTCCTCTTGAATAGACAAAAGAGTGATGATCGGTTAACATTAAATGTACCGGTGAACATGGGAATATTTGACGCGTGTAAGCGGTTATGCTTAATTCATGGAATCTTGTCGATAGAGAACTTCATAAAAGAGATGAATAGATGTGGCATTTCAAAGTACAATTTCTCATGAAATTCTCCCCTTTGCAGAGAAGACATGAGAAGAAGCAAGATGTAGGATAAGAATCTCACAACAACAACACGCTCGCAAAATCTCCATTTACAACATATTGCGAGGACTTCGCAAGTTAATTACAGAAATGACATAACAGATGACGCCAGCAGAAACACGAGAAAGATGTGAAGATATTGCGAGATTTGATAATGTTATGAAATAAACACTTGTATGCTTGCGAGAGTCTCGCAAGCCAGATACGAAAATAAATATTAGATTATCTGTCATCCACTATTTAATATTCTATATAAAGAGTCGAGCATGCCTAAAGAAGAGAGAGATATTTTTGGAGTGAGAAGAAAGTTTTGAAGAGAGAGAAAGTCCAGAATAGTCGTTGTTTTCTTGATTTCATTTCCTTCTTGTAAAATTTGATAAATCATTTAATAAAAAAAGTGTGGTTGTTGATCTAAAAGATGTGTTGATTGTTATAGATTCTTGTGAGGGGTGTATTGTAGGAATTCCTGCAACTACAGTAATGATCTTAAGGAATATACGTTTCAGTCACTTGACAGGAAACTTATACTTCTTCAACATACGGTGGTAAAAATTTTGAAGGAAGTTTCTTGTCTTAAAAAACTGAAAGATCATTCCTCAGTAGAAAGACAGATTATGCCACAACCCTATAAGATCAACTCAAAATTATAGGAAAGAGTTGACAAATAGCTTATGAAATAAGATTCCTCCTCATCCATATCGAAACAATTCTTATTTTGATGAAGAACGATTTAAAAAAAAAGGGAAATAGAGAATCTATGCTAAAAGAATCAATGAGGGATCTCCAATAATGTTTCAGATAATCACATTGATGTGAATCATAAGGAAGTCCTTAGAATGAGAAAATCCTATGAAAATCTCATTGGAAGAATTAAGAGAGATCTATCAGTCTCTGAGAATTCTCACATTGGTACAATTTCTCCACATGATCATATCTCTAGAGTTAGAAAAGATCATCGTCTTAGGAGAAAATATATTGGGCAGAAATTCCCTAAGAGAAATATAAACTATGGTTCTGATAGTCAATATAAGCTTGAAAAATCTTATTCCGATACAACTTAGTTGTATCAAAATTGTGCATTCTCATCCCAATCTGTTCTCGTATTTATGGATGAGAATGGCACAATAAATCTGGAGCACATGTAACTTGTATAATTGATTATCTGAAATATTTGTAGGTTTTTATGGTTGTAAGTCCAAAAATCGTTCATGTTCATCATGATAAGTTTTATTTGGAACCCTTTGAATAAAACTAAGGAAGTCCGGACAAATGGAAACGAAATATATTTCCTAATATTTTCGGATTCTACTGATAGTTTTCGGTCCGAAAGTTGTCTCCTTGTAAAGAGAAAATATTACCTTCAGTATATTGATACCCTGGTCAATCATCTTATATATATAACCAAGCATGCCTCCAATAACTCGCAGTGTCTCAAAGACTAATAAGGAGGAGGCTCAAAAGGTCAAAGATTGTCAAGGAATCAATACTGAGAGGAAGAAAAGAAGCAGATCAAAAATCATGTATGATTATGATTATGAAGGTTCGGTTGGATCACAAGATGAGTCATGTATGTTGGCCTACAATCAACATGACCCAACCAAAGTCAAGTGGATTCGTTCAAATAGTATGAATCAATACATCCAAAGTTTTGAAAAGCTGGAAATTGATCTAGTTATGATTATCCGATATCAGGATTGGTTAAAAGAACGAATTGAAGAAACAAAATGAGCTTTTGTTGAACTCAAGGTTCTTATTGAAGAGCTAGAGAAATAAGAAGTGGTTGCAGACAAGTCTCTTGAGACATGCTTTAACAGTTTGAACACTGAAGAAACATCAGTGAACAACAAGAGTACCACTAGAGATTAAGTTATATGCTATAATACTTGATCTAGAAAAATAGACATCAATTTTTGATTGCTTTCATTGATTGTATAAGTCTATTGAACAAAAACTATTATGAATAAAGTTATTTGATTTATAATTTTTATTGTGATAGTTTTGGATTTACATATCCGGTACTTTAATGCTTTATTTTATATGCTATGTATGTTTATGGAATGTTTGATTTCGGTTTTATACCTTGATATTCGATCTCATAATATGTTGTGAACCCTTATGGTTTGGGTGACTTTTTGATTTAGTAGGATTAAGTTCTAGCCCAAGTTGGTAGGCTTTATCAAAGGATCATGAGGGGTTCCTGCAAAAACAATATGTGAAAAAGTCACAATATGTTGAATCGGTTTTGGTTTAGCATAAAAGCATATGTGTTTCGACGGTTTTCAACTTTTGCTTGCAATTGTTAAAACCGATTTCCAACCTTTCTTTGGTAAAGGTTGGTTGTTGTTGTTCTTTTGTTTTTGGCATGACAATGACAACATGATGGTATTTCGATATCAATTCTCCCGGAAGAAGAAATCGATGAAATCATATTTGGAGAAGTTGGATGTGAAATTGAGGTAACAATTTTGTTAGTTAATTGTTTTCCTGTTTTAAGAAAAGACTATTTTTATTTGATATATATATTGCTTTTGCTTAAAAGAAATTGTTGGTGCGATTGATGTGTTTATTCCATTATGAATGTATGGATGTGTGTATGATTCAATTGTTTCCGGTTAAGTAAAACTTTTGTTATCTTGCTTTGTTGTGTGATATCATTAGTTTAGGCTTACAAAATTTGGTGCAATTGCGGTGCTTTAATGTCTATGATAATTCAATTACTTCTAGTTAAGTAAAACAATTGTTATTTTGCTTTATTGTGTGGTATTAATTGTTTAAGCCTACAAAATTTCGGTGCAATAGTGAAACTTTGGTTTATATATGTTGTTTCTATTGTATCCGGTCGAGGTGAATAATTATGCAAGTTGATTTATTGGTTTGTATGAATTATTTATGCCTTAACGAATGAATATGATAATGGGACGAGTTGTTAAGTCTAATTCGATTCCGGATAAGCTAAGCTAAGTTAATTATGATCTTAGTTAGACTTATCAAAGTGGAGGTTTCGGTTATTCAAGTCTAGCCGAAAGCCTAAACAAGGAAGTGCTAGTTAACTAACCTAGTATTTAGCTTGTTTGAAATCTAAAGGTCTAAGTTATATGGATAATTAGAACCTGATGAGAACAATGGAGTTTATCTTTGTTTTGGTCTTATCGAATGAAGCGGTTGTATTTATACAATCGGTTTAACAAAGGAACTAAGTTTCTTAGTTAATTTTTGGTTTGCTAAACTAGTTGGAAAAATTGCTTCGGGAAATTATTTCCATGATAACATATCAAAACGTAATTACTTGTAGTTTCGGTTTTGATATTGGTTATCAAAAATGGTGTGTAAAACCCTCATGCTTGACTCAACAGGTTGCAAGTCCATTTTGAGATTTGTAAGATCCTTTTCGTGTTGTCCATAATTTGTTCTTTTCTTTGTTATTTTTGTGACAAAAAGGGGGAGAAATATATGGAGTAAACAAGTGATGTTGCTATCAATTTATGGTTGATTGGTGTCACTAGGGAAGAGGACAATGGTGATTGAACGTTTATCTAACGAACGAGGAAAATCATAGACTAAGGGGGAGTAACATATCATATGAATGGGATAACAAAGATGTGCGGATTGAAAATCTACCTAGCTTACCTTTAGGGGGAGTATAAGCTTTGTTATTATAGTGCAGCTGCTGCATTTTTGAGGATTGAATGAATGCAGGTTATGTGCTATGGATTCGAGAATCAAGCGTATGTGTAATGAATTATTGTAATTTGTTTATCCATATGATTGTAAGAGTTTTGTCACTAAAATTGACAAAGGGAGAGAATGTTAGAGCATTGGTCGGTTGAACCCACCAAGCGTTGGTATGTCAAGTTTGGTTGTCATATTTTAGTGAAGCAAAACTCATTTAAGAGTCGTTTGATTTAAATGTACTAGAGTCAACTTCGTATAGGTTAGCTTGAAAGTATTAGGGTGAGACATTACAAGTATTGAGAAGACTTGAAGAAGTGAAGAAATGCGGAGATACAATGACAACATCATCCTTCCACTTGAGGTTAGTGATATTTGACTTGAACTGTTTCATTCCCTAACATATCTTTCAAGTCGTGCATATTGAAAACATAAAACTGTGAAGCATGAACACTCTAGATAGACATAGTATTAAGGAATACAATATGAAGTTTCTTGCTTAACCATTAAACTGTGTATATAAGACATCGACATAATCGTATGAATGCTATTGTGATTATGTATGGGTATGAGGTGAGGATTTCATCCTAGGGAACAATATTTACATGTGTTCTAAAGAAGTAAGTTCATTATATGTGTTATGAACCGAAAAGTAAATCGCCAGGCGTTATTGGGGATGTTCTTCATTGCATATCTTATGAACGACCAATATGTGTGATTAGTATAAACGCTCGAGACTTGTTTGTGTTCTTGCTAAAACTATTCACATGAGGCCTGAATTATGTATTGGTATGACTTTTATTAGTGAAACCGATCTTAAGTAATCACCTGGGGTATGATCGGGTTATGTATGTCTGAACTTATTACTGGGAAGAGGGGAACCGATCCTAGTAAGAGGTGCAGTGCATCACAAGGGGAACCTATCCTTGTATGAGGTGCAGCAAGGTTTATGGAAAAAAGGGGAACCGATCCTATGAACATGTGAAACAAGTTTTTGGGAAGGGGAAATCGATCCTATGGAAATGTGCAATGCATACAAGTTATATACCAAATATATGTGGTGAACCGATCCTAGCACCTAGTCAGCCGTATCTTTGGTAAGCTAGTGTAACTATGCACAGTACTCACATGGAGGTAGAACCGAAACTTGTTTTGGTAGAACCGTAAACCCATGAGTTGTGATTGAGTGGAACTTGATCAATCACATAGTTCTTGAAAGTCAGATGAACCAATTCTAAACTTGTTTGGAAGTGTGGTAAATCGGTTTCAAGTGAGCAAGCATGGTAAAGACTTGCAAGAGTAAGATGTCATCACTCTTTGAACACGGTGCATTAATGCTTATTCTATTTTGTTCAAAGATATTTCTTAAAGGCTAAGAAGGAAGTAAATCCCAATATCAAATTAAATAAGTTAAGAATATTTTTAATTAAGGGTTTTTAATTATATATGGAAAATAAGAATTAGTAATGTGCATTTGCTAATTAAAGATTTTCCAAGGAGATTTCGATCACATTTTTGGACAGTGCATTCACAGGAATTATGAAAACCGAATTTGGTGTAGTAATGAAAAATATCTTGAGAATATTTTCGATTTTGGAAATTCCTTGGTGTCCAAACTTCCTTGTCTATAAATACTTTGAGTTTGCATTTCTAGCAAACTAATCCTTCGTAACAATAGACTTTCTCTTTTGTCTTTGTTACTGGTGAAGCCGCCTATCGGAGAGGAGAGTAATCTAATTAGGTGAAATCTCTTTTGGCCTCTCAATGTAAAGTCTTTTTTGGGATTGAGAAGCTCTAGCGCGACCTGTTGGTGGGAAACTAGATATTGCGATTTATCTTTAGTTTTCATATTGATTTGATTGACTAACGGTGGTTGAACTTTGATCGCACCTAGTTTGTTTATGCTTGAGAATCTTCTCTTCTGATATAAGATTCACTCAAACTAGTTCAAGGTTTTGACATGTATCTTTAGACTGTTGTTAGATCTAAATACGATCTTGTGATAATCCATTGTTAACAGACTCCGTTCTGTGTGTGATTGATCACAAGAGATTCACGTAGTTGTGTGCAGGTGTTTATTGAAGATCTAAGAAGATTTGAAGACAAAGAAGAGATAAAAGATTTATGATTTGGTTTTATAATCTTTGGTTTGCACAATACTTGTTTTGGTAAAAAGGATCCAACTATAATTGATTTATCCTTTGGGTATTTTAATAGAATAGTTGAGAAGATAGCATCAACACAATTCTTTGGATTAAGAGTGTTGTTGGCTTAATCTTACGGATTTCCCTTTGGGTGATTGAACATAAGATAGATCTTGGAACCTGACAAAGGATTTATGTTAAGATAAACAAGGGAACCTTTGCGCAACTCATATCACTTGGTTGAAGAGAGTTGATACCAAACAGATTTTTTGTTCCTTTACTGTTTGGAATACGAACCAAAGGAATTGGTCCAAGTACGTGACTTGTTTACATGTTGGAGGCGTGGGAATACATACAGAACTAGGTGAACTATAGGTTTAGTTGCATGGTCTCAACTATACGAAGTTGGTTTATTTTGTATAACATCTTAATCCTGAGAGTATTCAATTCTGGACTAGGTCCCGGGGTTTTTCTGCATTTGCGGTTTCCTCGTTAACGAAATCTTGATGTGTCATTTACTTTTTTATCCGCATTATAATTGTTTTATTATAATTAAAGTAAATTGCACAAACGTTAATTCCTATTTACTTGATACATGAATCCTATTGAGTTTGGTTAACTCCGAACCTATGTATCAAGTAAACATACTTCATTGTTGTATTGTCTCGATCTTGTATCCATAGACGATCACATGAAGCGTGAACCGATTAGTTGTATTGTCTCGACTCAGTCCATAGACAATCACTTTCGAAGAAAGGACTTATAAGAAGAAAAAGTAATAGCTTGAGGTATATTTGGGTACCCTCGCCTTTTCATCCTATAATTACACTAGTTCTCTCTACAACACAACACATACCTATTTACATATACTCTCTGAAGCTCATATCATCATCTACCATTTCTAACTTTCTCAATACCTCTACATACAACAATGTCATTATTTAATTCAGATGAAGATTTATCCATCACCAAGCATGGTACGCCAAAACTCGAATTGAAAATCATTCCTCCGTAAGGGTAGAGGACAAAACCTTTTGGATAAAGGTATATAACAAATATAGGCAAGATTTTTGGAATCCGAATGAAAGAAGTGTTCAATAAATCCATGAAAGGAACCAAGTCATCGAAAATGCGATACTTGCTTATCTAGCTACCGAACATCGGATTTTGATCGCTAGCCACTTTAGCTTGTCCATTGAAAAAATTTTAAGTATTTTTGTGGTTTATTTTACATAATCCATGTTTTTTTGATCTTCTAATTAAACACCACCAACAAAGTAAGTTTGTGTCGTATTTTTGTAGCACCAAGTCGTGAAAGCGCGCTACTTGGAGGAAAATGGGGAAGCATTCACATTTGATGAAAGTTATAACTTCATGGTATCCAAAATTCTGGAGTATGACTCGTAGTTCATGGTGGGTGAATCGGACTCGGATTCCTCCAACGAAGATTGATGGTTTTAGAAGTTTTTGTGTAGGTTTTGTAGGTAGATATCTATGTAAACCCTCACGAGACTATAACTCGTCTACTAGGGTCTCCTAGGGGTTCAAAGGCTTGATGCACGTGCTAAGTGCATCCGCGATTCCTACGAAAATGAGTTAGATTTTATGTTTCAATCAATGTAGTAACAAATATCGCATGAATAAAGTAGATTACATCTTTCTAGATTATGCTTTCTGTTGGGTATAACTAAAGTTATGCAGGGTTGTAAACTGCACATCGTTCCAGTGTATGCATGGTCGTTTTGTTCCAAGATTACTTCAATGCCGACTATATATTAGCCGGCAGGGTGAGAAATTAATAAGATGTCGACTGGTGAAGCATTTACAACACATCTCCTGTGTGTCAAAAATAATAAAGTCGGCATCAATATTTATTACAAGTATGTCGGCTACCTATAGTCGGTGTCTTCCTAATTTGTCGACCCTGCCGACTTTTCATACTTTCAGAACTGAAAGTGTTGGTATGAAATCACTCAGTATCCTTGCAATCCCCTTTTTAGAAGTGTTTGGCTAGTGTGCCTTAATTTCCGTTGCAAAAGAAATTCTCAAAAAAAGAAGAAAAAAAAAGCTAAAAATTCATAACCCATTATCCATGAATTCAATCTAAATAAAACCTAATTTCATAATGTTAATCATCTAATTAACTAACTAAACTAATTAACCTAATCGAATTCCTTAGTGTTAATTAAGCAAGGGTAGATTAGCCATTTTGAAAATAATTGGTTAAGGGGTATTGTGTTTTACTTCATAATGACCCGAAATTTATCTCATTAGGTATACCACAATTTTTTTGTTTTTTTTGTTTTTTGCTAAGATAATAAATTTTCATTCCAAAAAGAAAATTACATGTTTAGGAGAAAGGCAAGTTTATTACCTTATTACATTGTGCCTTTTACGGTGCTTGACTGCTCTATCAGATAAAGATTAGATTATGTTAACAGTAATTTCATATCTTTAGCTGATAGGGTATACCCCAATTTAGCCAGAAATTAAACGAGGTATAAGGTATCGAGAATGATGGATTCAACGAGATTTATACACCGAGTGAAACAAACTCAAACCCTACCCCATTTTTTTCCGGTGGGCCCCAAGGGTTGTGAGAGTCGGTCCATTCACGGGATATAATGCACGGTGTGTACCGGATATCAACCGTTGATAACACCAAAGACTCTAATTTATTTTCCAATCCGTACGACACCTTTAAAACCAATAAAATACTCGCAAACAACGGAAAACCACAATCCGTATGCAACCTTCATAAATTAATATCAGTCGTTGATAAAAACAAATCTATTTTTTTTCTCTATCCGTATGACACCTTTTAAACCAATAAAACAGCAAACAACTAAGATCGTCATCCGTATCCGAATTGAAACCTTTTAATTAATTATAAACCGTTGATAAGAACCCAAACATCTAGCCTCTTCTATCCTCTATAAATCCCTATTCCCATATCCGAAGATTCCGAACACCTCACAAAACAAAATCAATCTCTCCAAACCCTAATCAGAGATGTCTGCAACTCATCATCTTCAGCAATGGCTCGTACAAAGCAAACAGCAAGGAAATCCACCAGAGGAAAAGCCCCAAGGAAGCAATTAGCCAACCAAAGCAGCTCGTAAATCTGCATCAGCGACCGAAGGAGTAAAGAAACCTCACAGATTCAGGCCAGGAACTGTTGCTCTTCGTGAAATCAGAAAATACCAAAAGAGTACTGAACTGTTGATTCGCAAGCTTCAATTTCAGCGTTTAGTTCGTGAAATCGCTCAAGATTTCAAGACTGATTTAAGATTTCAGAGTTCAGCAGTTGCGGAATTACAAGAAGCAGCTGAAGCTTATCTTGTTGGTTTGTTCGAAGATACTAATCTCTGTGCGATTCATGCTAAAAGGGTTACTATTATGCCTAAAGATATTCAACTTGCTAGGAGAATCAGAGGTGAACGTGCTTGAAAAAGCGGGGTTTAATTTCTTTGTAAATCTAGATTAGGGATCTGTCTTTTTCTCTTTTTATTTTGGTATGTAGAACTGTCAGTGCTCTGATTTTGACAATCTAATGAAATGGAATTTCATAGTTTCTGATCATGTTGTTTAAATGGACTGATTTGATTCTGCTCTGAAACTCTAATTTCGATTGAATTCAATCCAAAATCATTATATGCTTGATATCTGTTTGAGTGTTGGGTGCTGAGAGATTTGATATGATAACCTTATAAATTCGATTCCATTTTTAGGTGCCCAATTATAGAAGTTGTTGTTCATTTTTGTCAATGGCGATTCAGCCACTGGTGGTGTTTCGAAGCAATTTCTTCCTCTTTCTTGAATGATCTATTACAGTCATGCCTTGGTATTATACTGACTTGTGCAAGAATTGAGATGTGGATACTAGATGTACCAATTTGTTTCATAAGGCCGGTGACCTACCTCTGCAGAAAGTCATTTGCAGTTTATGACGCCTAATTGTAAGGTGCAGAAAGTCACGTTTTTGGTCAGAGAACAAACTCAGACAACCTCTTGGAAAAAAAGAAGATACCCAAAAACATGAAAATGCCATAAAATAAGCCATGATAAATGTACATACCTCAATGGTGGAGTTTATGGGAATTGCACAAACAAACAAAGTGAAAGAGTAGTATCTTCTCTTTTGAGAAAAAATAAACCAAATCAAGACACCTAGTTTGTATCAATGGTAGGGTTTAATTAAATTACGAGAACAATTTAGGATTAGTCATGGAATCTCAAATATTATTAGGTTAAATTGTGGACAGAGTAATAAATATTATTATTTTGTTAGGGGGAAAGATAATTTTTCAATCTTCCCCTTTGTAACCTCAAGTCAAAGAAAATATACCGTAGTCAAAGAATTTCAGCTTCCCCCTAAACAAATCAGCTTTCCCTATAACAAAAACCTTTTAAAAGGGAGCGACTGGGCGGATAAGACATACATGACTACTAATTCTTACTTTGTGAAAACTAGAATCGGTATATTAGCCGATTTTTAACCTAAAAAATCTTCATAATAGTTGAGAAACAATCGACAATAATCGGTGGATATGTTAATGAGCATCATCCGATTCTGGTCGATGTTCACGAATCATGATATACGCCGATTCTGCTTGATGTTTTTAATATGCAAAGAATCAAGCACAACTAGCGGACGTAAAAAATCAACATCCCCCAATTCGGGTTAAATTCATATATTGTTTTAGATCAGTCGAAACAAAATATATAAATCATTAAGTTTCTTCAGCAAGATGAATAGTTTGATGCGAAAACTTATTTGTTCAATACGATGCTAGGATGGTACGAAAATGAGTTGAAATAAAGAAGGAATTGTTTTTTGTAATATGATTTATGATTCGATATGGATGAAAGTAGGAAAGACTTTAATATTTTGTTTTTGATTTTATTTAAGATATTAGGGTTGGAGATGGAAATATTGTGTTTTCATGGTGAGAGTAGCTTGGTATTTTCAACCAATTTAGAAACTCCATATCCCTTCTCTAGGTTGGGGGAAGAAAATGAAACGCCTCAAATAAATGGGCTAGGCCTCGAACTAGCCAAGTGTATTAAAGGGGATGCCAAAAGCTTTGTACCATATTTTTTTTCCAATAAGAAAGGAGACTCGTTTAAATTTAAGAAAGTGTTACTTTGTTCAAGTCATAATTTATTTTTTTACTCAATCCAAATAGGTATTTGGTTTGAACTATTCTAGTCTTCCATTTGACTCAGATTAACAGAGTACTTATTTAGAGAATGCAAGTAACTATATAGTTGTTTCAGTTCTAGTTTGGCTTATCAATGTAGGTACTATTATTTTTTCGTAATTGGATCCTGATAAGTAACTAAGTAGCCCGATCTTACTCGGACTTACCGAAACAAGGGAAATTTATTTCGGGTAATTGTTTTCCTGATAAGAAGCCAAGTTAATTACTTCTGGTAGTTTTGATTTGGCCCGATGTATCAAAGATGGTATCTTAGACCTCTAATTCTCTTATACTCTTGTAATCAAGTTATTATGAACTTGAGAAGTTCTTTCTAAATACTTGTTGTATTTTTGGACCTTTGTCATTTTTGTGGAAAAAATAAGGAGAAATACATGGAGCAAACGACGATTTCCAATCACCTGAGAAAGCACATATGTGCTGTAAAGTATATATCTAAACATAAAAGAGATAAAACATCAATACATACTATGTAATTGAATAAAAATTATGCTCAGATTGGATATATGACTAGCTCACTTTTTGGGGGAGTAGAGTTTTTGTTATTCAAATGCTTTAACAATGACATTTATTTTTGAATATTTACATGACATAAGTGTTGTTGAAAGGGGGAGTAGAGTTTTTGTTATTCAAATGCTTCAACAATGACATTTATTTTTGAATATTTGCATGACATAAGTATTATTGAAACTTGGAATCAAGCGCATGAGGACAAAACTGAATGAATGTTATGTAATATAATATCACTGTATTTTGATTCTTGTATTTTCTCTATCTAAAAAGTTTTGTCACTAAAAATGACGATGAGGAAATTGTTAGATCATTGCTCGGTTGAATCCACCAATCGCTGGTATGTCAAGTTTGGTTGTCAAGTTTAGTTGTTAGGTTAGACTAGGAGCATACAAATATTGAGACTTGCTCTTGTTACTCACTAAGAACCTAAAGACATATCGCCAACAACGAAGACACCATATTTCATTTCGAGGTTAGTAATTACATACTTGAGTTGTTCCATTTCTATGTTTTGTCTTTTCAAGTCTATATTCACTGAAAACTAACATACGAAGTGAAGTTTGTTTACGATACTAGTTAATTTTACAACATGAGTATATGGAGTTACGAAACATAGGTTATCTACGAACTTCGTGGTATCGATATTGCACTAATTGGTAATTCACTACATTTAGTGTGTTGAACTTCCGGATGAATTCAAATCTTTGAATTATGTTTGAAAGAAATTTCAGAAACATAGTTTAAGGAAGTAAATTTACGAAATTTGTTTCATAGTTGAAATATGAATATATGACCGATTCTGAGTATAAGACCGATTTAATAACCAATCCCAAATCAGGATTCCTAGGTTCCTAGGTTTGATACTGACAATGTCTAGCTTGGTTCCTAGGTTCCTAACTTATGGACCAATTTCTAGGCTCGATCCTGGCAATGTCTAACTTGGTTTTACATTTTCAATATATTTTTTATCTTCAAGTATCCACAGACATCGATATGTATACGAGTTAATCTGGATGTTCACAAGTGTCGACATAGTGATTTGAACATGTGATAATATCTAACATCTAATTATTCAAGTATTTTTGTTTGATACTTAAGGCAAGATCCTGAAACCGATTTTTCAATAATTATTTAGGTTATGCTTACAATATCCCAGAGTTTTGCATATCTCTAGATTATTAGTACATGGATGTGTGATAGATAATATTAGTTTCCATCTATGTGTGACATCGGTTTATTGGTAGGAATATAATTTATTTTGTTAATTTCATAAATAAATCTATATTGTGTATCTTAAGGATTTCCGGAATTGGTATATCTTTGTTTCCAAACAAGCCTTAGTCATAACACTACAAATAGTGATAATGGTATTCTTAAAAACCCATCCCTCGACACATAACTTAAGTGATGGTGTGGGGAAGACAACTTGTTAAGGGATATGAGTAATTTAATTAGGTGAAATATCTAGCGTTTCATTGGTTTAAAGTCTTCTTTGGGATCATGAAGCTTTAAGTAGTACCGTTGGTAGGAAATTAAATCGTATTGTTATTTTAATTTTGTGATTAATTGATTTGATTAAGAACTGACGGTATAGCTATCCTTGATCAATCGAACTTGTTTATAAAATGTCCCCCTCTTCTGATATAACACCACTGAAACTATTGCAAATCTAGTGATTTAAGATCTGTGGATAAAGATTGTTTTTGTCTATAATAATCAATAGTGGAATCAAGTTTTATGTGCAGCGGTTGCTTTGCAGATTGAAGACTTAAATACTTTTCTTTTCTGGCATTTTATCTTTGTGCTAATTTTTGCATACTTGAGTATCTGGGATTTAACATGCAATTTATTCCAATAGACATAAGACTTGTAGAAAGATCGAATAAACTATGCAGTTTTTACTTGTAAAGTTGCTTGGATAGAGCTTATTCATTGATAATTATTTGTCTTGGTTTGATCTTTAATTACCTAAGGCGTTTATGTTTGATAAACATAACATCCTTTACTCTACTTTATCTTTCATCTAAAGATTGATTTTGAAGATTGACATATGAGTTGGTTGCTGAAAAATATTGATTCCTTTGTTATCTCAGATGATGATCCAACGTGGTTGGAGCGTAACTCTTCACATCGGTGAAGAAAATCAAGATATTGGACTCACCACAAACAATATGAATAATTATGTTGATTGATCGCCTCCAACTGGTGTATAAGATGCGATAGACCTTCGAAACCCCCCCCAAAAAAAAAAAAAAAAAAAAAAAAAAAACTCTGATGCCCAACCGGTAAGAGTTTTTTCACAAGATTTTTTAGGGATTGAACCCTGTCCTTTTTATGGTTTAGGTTCCCTATATTTGTATATATTTGATTCGGGATAAACATTAATCGGGTAAAGATGCATATCAATGAACTCGTACTATTCCATAACCTTATTCTTGGATTTTAGAAGTATGGAGAGAAAATGCACCGACAGATTGGACTAGCATACACGGGTTTGTCGGGCATGAGATGACATACTTTCCCGCTTATAATTCCGCAGTTAGACGTCATTGGTTTAAAAAAAATTAGGGTACGCACATGTAAAGACTTAAAAGCATATAATGCCTCGTTAAAATCTTAACAAGGAATACCAATGGGAAAAAACCTTGATGAATGAGAAAGAGTACAACACGTTAAGCCCAGTAATTACGTCTTTGATGACGACGCTCTCCCTCATAAGTACTTTAATCAAATTTTGGTTTGCATATATTAAGTATAAGACTTTCCAATTTCGAGCAAATTTCTTTAATGTAGAAAATTATTATGCTTTCATAAAGAAATTTACTAGATGGTGAACTCTTCTTTTGTGTCAAACAAGCAATTTATTTTCAAATATTAGTGCACTTGAGGAGTTTTTGTTCTTTTTTCAACACATTGAGGATTTTTCACATATCACCAGCTTCTCGATATGATTTTCCGAACTAGTCGATGTAGTTTCTTCAATAAAAGGAAAAGATGTGAATATATTACCATAAGTGAACGAAACTATATATGTGGTCATACATATGCGGTACAAAAGGACACACAAAATCTTAGGAGATGATTATGTCGCTTTGGTTTAATCATATGTGGGTATCCAATAAATAACTAAAATTATAAAACTTCCCCTTGGATGACCACCATGTTGTATAAATTTCGTCATTAAAACCTTGCCAGTAAACCCGATGTAGCAAAATATGGATGAAGGAAAAAGATTACAATATCAACATTTTGAATGAAAATTCAATGTTAGTGAGATGCTGCCTCGTTAAAACCTTGTCAAGAAAATGGTAGGTCTATAAAGTATGCCTACGACTATGTCAAAGGCAAGTGTACAATATCGTTATGCAATACATGGAAAATACAGATCGATCCTCAGGGACCTGGTTGATGTAAGGTTGAACTGAAAGTAATACTAAACTGACTTACATAAAAGGAGGGGGAGGTTATTTTATTGATACGACTACATGTTAGCAGAGCTTAAAATAGTAAAACAGAATGTTGACAAAAGTGTAATAAGATGTTGTAAACACTATACATGAGGATACTGGGGCATTCAATTCCACCACTTAACTTGCACTAGGTACTCTTACCAATATGATTACCCTTTTCCTTAAAAAAAATAGAGTCAAAGATTCATGTATACCGCATATCCAAGGTGATTCAATGATGGATCTTCTAATGAAAAATAAGGTATTTATCCAGAGCACTAACTGTCTAATTAATTAAGCACAATTAATCAAGGTATCAATAACAATCTGTTAAGCATAAGTTGCAACACATTCAACATAACATTGTTCAAACTACATAGGTTGCATGCGAAAAACAAGGTGAGAGTAAAATGTTGAAGCAATAAATTAAATATGTTCTAAAATAGTTGAGCACAACAAGATTATCACAATTAACATAAGTAACCTAGCAATAAGCTAGGGCTTCATTTAAACCCTTAGTAAATAAACTTAGAAAATGATGAAAACAAGATGATATTATAAAACCAAATGATCCTGCTAACTTGATACGAGGTTGTTTTATTAATAAGACTACATGTTAGCAGAGCTTAAAATAGTAAAACAGAATGTTGACAAAAGTGTAATAAGATATTATAAACACTATACATGAGGATACTGGGGAAGTCAATTCCACCACTTAACTTTCACTAGGTGCTCTTACCAATATGATTACCCTTTTCCTTAAAAAAAAATAGAGTCGAAGATTCAAGTTTGTCGCATATCCAAGGTGATTCAATGATGGATATTCTAATGACAACTAAGGTATTTATCCAGAGCACTAACTGTCTAATTAATTAAGCACAGTTAATCAAGGGGTCAATAACAATCTGTTAAGCATAAGTTTCAACACATTCAACATAACATTGTTCAAACTACATAGGTTGCATGCGGCAACAAGGTGAGAGTAAAATGTTGAAGCAATAGGATTAAATATATTCTAAAATAGTTGAGCACAACAAGATTATCACAATTAACATAAGTAACCCACCAATAAGCTAGGGATTCATTTCAACCCTTAGCAAATAAACTTAGAAAATCATGAAAACAAGATGATATTATAAAACCAGATGATCCTGCTAACTTGGATTGGATGTCACAGTTACAAAACAACAAGCCATTTACATACCAATTTCACCCAAATCGAGTTCAGTTTATCAATTAATGAAAACTCACCAAAACTACTTTTATGACGCTTCCCTTCTTCAATTCTTCCCAGCAATTCATTAATTTAATGTTCCTTCAACTGTTTATAGATAACTCTAACCCCAGATCTCCCAAACCTAGCTTATAGGCTTACTGTTAAAGATAAGATTAAGAGAGAGTTAATGATGAAATAAGGTTGATTATGATGGTGGTGGTTAAGCACAAAGAGGTGGGGAAAATGTAGCAATGAAGGGAAATGAAGGTATTGATATTTTATGGAGTTGGAGAGGATGAGAATGAAATTGGGTTTCTGGTCGATAAGAGAAGAAAAGAGAGGTGACTAGGCTGTGGAGAAATTGTATTAGATTTGATATACCGGGTGGATATGTTAGTACGTGTTAGGCAAGAGCATCAGGTTTCATGTTTGGAGATGAAAGTGTGTTTGGATCTTTTGACTCTATTAAACCCATGTATTCTTTAAAGCACACTAATAGGTATGGACATGCAAACGGATTGCAACAATATCCCAAGTGGATTCTAGTAGCGCTTTTGCACCATATTTATTCTATAATTCTCGTAATCCTTTAGCGCTGCCCTTGCTTTCTGCCTTTGACCACCAATTTCCTGATCTTTTTGCCTCTCCAAAGCTGAAATATTTATTTACTACCTAAAATCACAAAAATAAATAAGTAAAAGTAATTATACTTGAAAACATAATTTGGGATAAAATGGAGAATTGGAGCACATGAGATGGGATAAATGCCAATGAAATGTTAAAGAATTATGCAATATTTGGCACCTATCGGAAACCACATATGACAAAAACCTGAAACGAAGAAAAAAGAGTACAACTTTTGACATCTTTATGGATGTTAAATAAACTACATGAGCTCAGACAATAAGCATCCAAACGTAATATATAGTCTATTCTGTTGAAATTTTTTACGCTAGCATTTGTAACCGCAGATCAAGAAAAAATGATGGTTTACACTGTTAAAACGTGGAATTTAGTGTTTTTGACGACTCTTCAAGAAACTTACAAGTTGATATCATCAACTAATTTGGATTTTGATATTTATAGACATTACATATCGTCTAAAAGATAGTACAAAGTTGTTAAACGATAAGTAAGTAATATATAAACAGACGATATTACAAGCATAGACCATTCAAAAACAATTGTCCATGAAAGTAAGGTACTTTCTTATCATATAATTATGTCAGAAAGCATAATTATGTCGTATCACATGGATACAAAGTCTACTGCATGTGTGTGTGATTGAATTGTCACCCCCAACCCAGCCATCACCAAAAACCACTTATTTTTAAACCGTTTGAAAATATCTAGCAATGGGTTCATCCTATTATTCACAAGTTTAAATATGTACTATGTATAAGGATGATTCACGAGATTATATCTATACGATTTATAGATAATATAAAAATAAACATACATTACTCAAAATATGTATGATCATATGGACTCCGTCCTCGGTGGGAAACACCTGTGCAATCAATTTTTTTGAAAATTTTCAGGAAATCAAGTAAATACCCATTTTACTTCATTTTTTTTGGCAACCGTACTTATCAGTTTGGTATGGATGGTGACCCATCTATCATTTACACTAAATTGATACTAAAATGGATATTTGATGGGAAATACTTTTCCTTGGTGTGGAATACGTTTTCCTAAGAATGTTTAGTAAATAAAGTAAATACGAACTTTAGTTTGTTTTCAATTGTGTAAGTCTCATATAGATGGTGACAAATCTTCATCTAATGCCTTATATCTTTGAAATTAATAACTCTTTTAATTGAATTTCATGAATTGGTGGGTTAGGACTCGCCAAGTCAAAAATGACTGGTCGCTAATAATGAGTAGTTAATCCTCTTTCATTCTTTCTTTTGCTTGCGGAATATATATTGCCACTTGCACATCATTTAGGTGTAATTAACTACTTCATGATGATAATTTTTCAAAAATTAATTATGTTTGTCTTTTTCTTTAAATTAGCGTGCATTAATAGAACTTCGTTTTTTCCGTTGTGTTGGTAATGATTTTCACATTAATGGTTGTTTCAGCATTCTCTTGATTACTCTAGATATGAATTTTGCAAGTGTAACTAACAATTAGGGGACTAGTCTTGAATTTTCAGTGACCTAAAAAGAGAGAGCAGAAAATGTGGCCCATAAATTCAAGAAAGTTTTTTTTTTTGTAATGGTCTCTTTTAAAAAAAATATTATTATGCCGTCGAAGAGCGCCAGGGTCATATTAGACAATGATAAAAAAGTTACAACTTTTTACGATGTTAGGTGATAAAATATTCAAAAATTTGTCTTGTATATAGAAAGAGCCAGATTTATGCATAACTTTCTAACACAAACATTGAATTTAGCTTGTGGTTCTAACAAAGCACAATATTATTCAAGATAGTATATCTTTTTAGGTCTTTTAATAGAATGCAAGTTGTGATACGGATCCAATAGTTTATTGGCGGCCCCTGTAGTTTTCGGTCCAAAGACGTCCTTTATTCGCTTTTGCCACAAGTTTGATCACTTAATATAGTAATGAATGCAATAGTTTTACACGAGGAGATCAACATTTGAAATTTACATATATAAATTAATTAATCTTCCTTCATTTAATACATTTTCTTTTTTCCCTTGAATTTATTGCTTCAGACTAAAAATATAGCGTATTTAAGTCTATTCTCTAACCTCTTTCTCCATTCCTTTATTATAAAATGGTATCAAAGGATCAACACCAACAACAAAAACTCTATTTGAGTAGTGGTATGGTGCTTCTTTTCATTGGTGTTGGTTTTGGTTGTTCATCTGCTACTGCTCATCGTAGTAAAACATATACTTATTTTTTCCCATTCATATTCATCTCCTCTTGTTAACCTAGAAGAATATAATAATCTTCACCCATTTGGTTGCAAAAGATTTCTTGATATAAAGGTACTACTCGTAAACTAGTTCAAATTTTATTATTAATAATATTCTAATCTTGTTTCAAAAATATTGTTAATCCAATTTTATATTGATTTTTGTATGACCAGGTGAAATCTCTCATAAAAAGGTGGGTAAAAAAAATTGGAAACAAAGAAAATGAGTGAAAGAAACGGAAAAAGAGGTATTGATTGTACGTCAACAAAACTTGATTTGAAGCTAAATTTATCAGTGGTTGAACAACTAAATATAACAACTACAACACATTCATCAACATCATCAAATTCATATGTTTCACTGGAGAATAAACGTCAAGGAAACGATAATAGTGGCAACTCTGAAGAAACAACGACTGTGTTATCTAATATGGTCTTGGTAGGGTGCCCCAAATGCCTCCTTTATGTTATGTTAGCAAAGGATAATCTTAGATGCCCTTTGTGCAAAACTTCTGATTTCGTTTATATTCTGGATTATAATACCAAGAACAACAAAAAAGCAAGGAAAAACTAGGTTCATTTATTGTTTCTTCCATAAATAATAGTGTTTATACACTATTACTAGTTGGTCTTAATATGACTTACTTTATTTATGGTTCTCTTTTGTTTTAATTTTTTTTCTTCTTTTCTTGTACTTCATTTCTGTTCAATCGTTATTATTACTATGAAAATGAACAAATAGTTAGGATGGGTGTTTTACTCTCTTTTAAGTTGCATCAACATGCCATATAATTCACCAATAACTAGATTTTAGTTCATCTATATGTGAAAGTAAGATTAGCACAATTCATTATATATTTAAAAGATAATTTTCTCATAGAAGCAAACAAAAGGCACGGCAAAACAAAATTTTCCAACAAATTTAAAGTAACTACCTTTGTTTTTCTCTATTTTCCTTCAACTTTTTGACTCTATGATATACCTAAAATTTATACTTGTTTCACATAGATTTTATGTTCGTTCCTTTTAATGTTTTAAATATGACCAATCAATATTCCCATTACGAATAATATTAATCTTTATTGTTGTTTGTTATGATGATACATTCATGTACATGTTGAGGATGGTTTATTTTGGTTCTATGTAGATTATAGCAGTCCAATACAAGATCCATGACTACTGGTTATGACGATGGTTATCATATTGTACACATGTTACTCCTTTGTATAGGAAAACCAAAAGTTGAGGAACATATCAAAGTGGTTGGAAAAAACTATAGAAAACACTCCTCTAACAAAACCTATTTGAATTATTTCTATTTAATATAGTGACATTTTTTTTATCGAGAAGCTGTATCTTCCATTTAATTCCTTCGAAACCATCTTCATATTTTTCTCAAAATCTTTACAAAACATAAAATTTTCTTCTTTGATTTAACCACTTATGGTCTAAATCTGTCATGAACCTTTCAAAAAAAATGATTGGTTAGTATTTTGATTTATAATTTTAATAATATTTAATTATATTATACTAGAGGGGGGATCCATTGACATGCCCTATTCTGATAAAATCTAACTAGGTATTATGGCCGCCAGATCTCCAAACTAGATGTCCCTGATCTTTTAGATAAACATAACTATCATACTAAAATTTCGGGCGACCCATGACCCGATTTTCTTTGTTAAATTTGTTTCCTTTATTTAGTGACATAAAATTCCTTCGATAACTTTTGTTTGCCTCTGATCTTGATGACATTTACATGTTTTCCATGATTATTGGATACTGAGTATAAATTAAATTTCAGAAATTCCTTTCCCCAAGTCTTAACTTGTCTCATCAAACAACCCTTATATCTAATTGATTTTACGTAAAATAATTTGCCTGATCCTCACATATGAAACTGTATTATGTATCCACCCAAAGAATTGAAATCAAGATGAAATCTATGCTCGATTGTTCAGCTGCTCACTTGAACAACATAGATAATAGATAATCAAAGTTCTCATCGTCTCAGACTTTGATTGATTCCACAAGTTTAAAACTTATGAGTGAATAATAATCTAGTCTGCACTTCGGGTTAAGTATGTAGCACCCCCAAAGTTAGCAGCTGACTAATCCAAGAGATTAACTAAATACAGATACACAAAGAATCTAAATCATATACTTAAGCATTCAATTAAGAAATCTTCTACAAAATTTAACCCAAAAACTAGCCCCGCTCTGAAATATATATATATATATATATATATATACAAGAACTCCTCTCAGATGATACATATATAATAGTAATTTGTTTTGCAAATATAAACATAACAGAAGATAACTAATTAACGGAGTCAACCCCTCAAAGCTTTCGCTACGCAACTCTGTTCTGTCTCTGAAACTGAAAGTGGGAAAAGGTGAGCACATCATCCCTAGAAGGGGTGCCCAGCAGGAATAAAATTTAACTTAAAGAAATCATGAGCAAGATTTTGAAAACAATACATGTTTTCCCAAACATCAAAGTTACTTCGTCACTGGAAATACACAAACATTTATATGGACAAACTCCTTCTTCAATCAATGTATAATAGTGATACCGGGTTGTTCCACACCTAATAATATATTCATGCCGGGTTGTTCCACACGTAATATGCATAAAATATGAATTCATGTAGGTATAAATGTGAAGGAGTGTATCCTATTGTTTACGGGTGAAAATCATTTCTGCCGATTTTGGTAATTTTGGGTGTGTGGGTGAGAAACAAATCTAAACCCTAAACAATGTACTGCACCGGAGTACTTTTGATTCGAGAGAGATCAATCTTTACAATCCTGGCCTAAACCAAAAAATGGCCGTTCCAGGCTTGCTTCAGTCACAAAGTGAAGGAGAAGGGTTGGTCTTAGGGAGGGAAGCGAAGAAAGTGTTGATGTAATACCCTGTAATTTTAGTTATCGTTTCGGGTCGGGTTTTAACCGAGTTAGTTAGGTTTTTGTTTGCATTGCCTTAACCTATATGGGTTGCTTGAACTTCTCTTATCAACTTAGTAAAATGTTAGGGTGGAAATAGTTACCTAATTACAATTCTTATTAATTATTTTTATGAAAAAAAAAGGAAGAGGCGATTAAAAGGAAAGAGTTATAAAACATAAAGAAAAACTAGATAGAAAAGGGAGGAAGATGGAGCTAGAGGTTTTTGGAGAAGAAAGATAAAGAAAATCAGGAGGTGTTTGTAACAAATTAAGAGGTAGAATGCTAGATTCTCTTTCTCCTTGTGTTTTGATTTTGATTTCGATAATTTTACATAGTTAGGTTTCTGAAATTTATTCGTGTCTCTATGTGCATCCAATTGATGATCAGCCTTGTGATATTGATAGGAAACATGTTTAGGAAAGACTAATTAAAAATTGAGGATATTTCACCAAAGATTCACCGTTGAATGTTTGTTTAAATTTGGATATTGACTTCTGAAATTTCTGTACAGTTTCACTTTGTCTGTTCTTGGATGTGTTTCGGCAAACTTGATGATATCAAAATGATTTTGGGCCTTAATAAAAGCTGTATATCTATGTGTTATCTTTAATTGTGCGTTAATTTTTCTAAATATAAAATTATTATGAATTTACTGTGAATATTTTGTTAAATTGAAGTAATCTGCCCAGATTTTAGAAGGATCGTATAAAATCATTATCTTTCATTTGAACCGTTGGTTTTATGTATAATTTTGATATGTCATGTATAAATATGTTGTCAATGTTCACCTTAAATATGAAGAAGATCGGAACGAGGAATAATTGCAAAACCTATAACGTAAAATTCTACAGTTAGTGTGTTTGCTTAAATGGTTGAAAGAATTGCATCGTTAGTTGGGTTATGAACTTATGAATTAATGATGAAGTAGTTTTATGTCCTGTTTTAGGGCATAATTCTCACCCAGTTAGTTTGACTATTATTTTTGGTTGTAATTTTTATATGAAAGAGTATCTTTTAATCTTTAAAACTATCCAAGAATCAACTGATTCCGATAAGTAATGAAGTCTGGGTGAATTTTTGAGTATAGACTTCCAAAACTATAATCTCTGAAGAGCTTTGTCACTGTCCTATTTATTTGAGAATTTTCAGATCTGATTTATACCTGATCTCTTCTGGTTATGATTTTTATTTAAAAGCGGAGTCTCTCAGCTTTCTAACAAGACCAAGTTTGCTAAATTTCATTGTGTATTGATTTTTATACGAATTTTTGAATGTACACTGTCGAAACTGCAATTTCTGAGAAACATGATCTCTGTTCTGTTTTTGTGAAACATTTTGAGATAGATATAAAACTCATTGATTTTACATATAATTTTTATATGAAACCTTATGTTTTGTTCTTTAAAATGATCCAAGAACTAATGCATTTGGTTGAGTAATGAATCTTATGTGAATTTTTAAGTTGGAACTCCCAAAACTGTAGTTTCTCTGTGACGTTTTTACTGTCGGACTTCCCGATGATATTTCAACTTGGTTTCTAAATTTATTGTTTTTACCTATAATTTTTATATTAGAGGTTATATTATTTCCTTTAAAAAGAGCCAAAAATCAATAGATTCCGATAAATAATGAAGCTTGCGTGAATTTCCTAGCAAAGACTTCCAAAACTGCTAGTTTTCTGTGGACAGTTTACTGTCAGAATTTTCAAGCGTGGTTTGGACCTGTTCTTCAACTGTTTATTTTTGCTAATAATTTTATATGATACCTTATTTATTCTTCTTTAAAATGAGATAAGAATCACTCATTTTCGTTGTGTAATGAAGTCTACACAAATTTTTGAAAAGAAAAAGTTTATCTGATTATCTTTTGATTAGTATATTAAAAATAAAAATAAAAAGAAAAAGAAAAAGAAAAAGAAAAAAATTTATGTAATGATAATGTTTTTATGTAATAATAATGTTTTACGTAATGATTATGTTTTGTGTAATGATAAATTATTAGTGGTGAGGTAAACGAATCCAAAGCAACAAAAACCAAACTCAAATTGAGTAACTAAATAAGAGTTAGAGTGAGAGTTAGTAAACAGGGAGAGCTAAATTCAGAGTGAAAGCCAAAGAGTCCTTCTGGTAAAAATAAACATAGAAGAAAAGAAAAGGGGGAGGTACCATTTTCCTTTCCTCCGAGAACTATAAATGGTATTTTTATTTTATCGGTGTCATTCCCAATATCATTTCGGTATGAAATTAAGGTAGGCGCAACACAATCTAAAAATCTTTTTATTTATGGTTTTGTTAATTAAATTCATATTTACAAGTTTTCAATAATATATGATCGATGTTGTGAACATGATTATGAATGTTGGTTGCGGTCCATAGATTGTAATTCTTAAAAATTATTTATGACGGGATACGAGATATCCTTGGAAACGGTTTTGTTTCCTAAACCCACGTGGGGATCCCTGGGGTGAGAGTATTGATTGAATTTATTGTTGTATTATATTTTTTGATGGGATACGAGATATCTTTGGGAACAGTTTTGTTTCCTAAACCCACGTGGGGCTCCCTGGGGCGAGCAGATTGATAGAGTTTATTATTGTTTATGGATGTGGTGTTTCCATGTGTTGGCTCCCTGGGGCGAGCGGATTGATTGAATTTATTATTGTTTATAGATGTGGTGTTTCCATATGTGGGCTCCCTGGGGCGAGCGAATTTATTGAATTTATTATTGTTTATGGATGTGGTGTTTCCATATGTTGGCTCCCTGGGGCGAGCGGATTGATTGAATTTATTATTGTTTATGGATGTGGTGTTTCCATATGTTGGCTCCCTGGGGCGAGCAGATTGATTGAATTTAATTGAATTTGGTTCTCTTTTCTTCATTTAATATGGGCTCCCAGAGGAGGAGCAATATTTTAAATGAGTCGAACAAGTGTCTTGGGTAAGTTTAACCTTAATGATTTGATCATCTTAAAATTGTTGATTGTGTATTTGGTGTATCGTCTGATTAACTACGGTCGTGATTGATCCTTTTGGGTACGTAGGAAGCCGCTTAGCGGTCCAGCACGTAGAGTCGTAAAAATTTAGGTTAAATCAACGGTTAGATCTTCCGAAATGAATTTCCAAGTTTTCCGCTGCGACAGAAATGGTAACATGAACATAAACTAAAAAAGCCTGAATAAATTATTTAATGAGCTTGGGCTTAGTATCCGGGCCTCGGCTATGGTTTCCAAGTCGCACCTCGGGTTTTGAAAACCGGGGCGTCACAGTTGAGACCAGAATAGTTGATTCTGGAAGTGTGGGCGTTTTTATGACTTGTACTAGAAAGTAGAACTGGTAAGCAGGATGGAAAGCTACCAGGTGATTTCTAGATATTGTGTGTTGCCGACCAAAACTGGTTTTTTGGTGGAAATAAGAGAAACCAATTTATACAAGTCATAGTGAAACGTACCCTGGTCTCGTAGGATGTGGAAACGATTGAGTGGTGGAAGAAAAGAGTAACGTGTAACTGCCAGACGTTATGCTTCCATGATGAAGGAAGTGAATTCGTATAACCGTCAGTCATTACTCTTCCACGATGAAGGAAATGAATTGTTTACACCGTTACTTCTCACCACCACTAATTATCCTACTTCATGACACTTTCTTGTAACGGGCGCATTGCGCGCCGCACGTTGTAAATCGCTAGACCAATTCCCTGATGAGCATTTCCCAGTTTATGAATATTTTGATTTCTCGAATATTTCTGTGGAAACATGTATCACTTTTCTACGTGTGGCAAGTTAAAATTGAGATGCTTGCCGTAGGTAAATAGCATGTAATGCTAGGCTCGTCTAGGCTGGTCGCCTAAAACTTGTCGTGAGCTTATCGGTTCGTTGGAGAACTTGGATGGCTGAGATTTCATCTCATGAAGAAGGATGTCCATTGATTATGGACACATCTTGTTGTATAGTGAAGTGTCGTCGGCCACATGCTAATGGCATGACGGTGGCGTAGCCATGTCATGGCGACATGAGAGTAGCCGCGACATAGTGGTATGCCAGAGACGTTGCGGCATGGCCAAAGCTAAAAATTGGATCCACAACCAAAGTTAGGGTTTGGCGTCGTTGGAAATATTTGGCGTGGTTGGAAAGGTTTGGCGAGGCCAAATCTTGGCGCTTTGGAAGGATTTTGCGTGGCCAAGGCGTCGTGGAAGAATTCTCCTTGGAAGAATTGGGGGACGGTAAGCAAAATGGGCCCGGATTTGTCCGGAATGCGTGTGGCGCATTTAGGGGGACATGATTGGTCTATGGGAAGGGGGACGACGAGATAGGACGTGGCCACACTTCCAGTGCACTGCGGAGGATTTAAAGCGACCTGATTGGTCGATGAAAAGGGGGCGACAAGCAGCATGGGTCCGGCCACATTCAGAATGCGTGTGGCGCATTTAGGGAGACTTGATTGGTCGATGGGAAGAGGGGCCGGTAAGCTGGGGTGTGGCCACACTTCCGGTGCGCTGCGGCGGAATTAAAGCGACCTGATTGGTCAAGGGAATAGGGCCGGTTTAGGATGGGGCGTGTCCAATGGCAAGTGGCGCCAGCTGGCCTAAGGCATGGCCATCCCTCCCTTTGCTGCTGCGGCTCCCAGTTTTTTCTGATTCTGGGCGAGGTTTTGCACCTGCTAATCCATGGAGGATTAACTACCTAGTTTTCCTTGGCTTAATTTTTGACAAGCAAGGTCTAGTAAGTTGCGCCAGGCGCGAAACCATGACTTCTGCAAATTAGTAAGGTTGATTGAATTCTACGTGTCGACACAGAGCTCTTTTAAGTTCATTTCCAGAGAGCAGCATGCTTTTCTGATTGAATACCTTATGCAGAGATCTTATTATTGATACTTGGAGATTCGTGCTACTCTGCTGTGAGTGAACACGAATCGTCATGCCATATCAACATTAAGAGTTCATCCGGAGAACATAGAATAAAAGGCATTCAGAGGAACTTATATTAAGTGAATATGCGCGAGGCGCCGAAATTTACAGAACATCTGGGATTCGCCAGTCTGGATAAATTTCATGTAAGTATATTGAGCGGCTCAATAAATTTGCCAGTAGAGAGGACATGTGACTCTGTTTATTTGCAGAGTGACGCCACATCGGATGCAAGGTTTTACGATTTTAACCCTAAGATAAAAACCACCATCAACATTAAGTCCCCTGCTTAGCACGTAACAATGGCGTTGTTGCGGGGTAAGCATGAGATGGTGACTGTCAAGAGCAAAATAGAAGGGGGCAAGACATGAAGAGTTTGTTAGGGAAATTTAACTTACATTTATTGGAAGGCATGAGGAATCCATGATCTTTGTATTGACAACTTGACGCATTTTTGGCTCGACCAGGGGGTGTCGACGTAAAGTCTTGCTTCCCGGAACATTGGTTCCAATTTGGGCCATGTGGTGGTGAAGATGGTGCTTCCTGTTTGGGAATGGTGGACGCACGGCTTTGAACGGTGGAGATTGCGTTATCTTGAACGGCGAAGATGGTAATTCAACCTTGGCCGAGCGGAGATGATTCTACGGAATGGCAAGTAGCGCGGATGGCTTGGAAGGGCCGATTGGCATGACTAGCTTGGAAGGGCCAATGGCGTGGCTGGCTCGGAATAACGCTATTAGCTTGGGCGTGGATTTCTGGCACAGGCCTGGCGCAGATGACTTGGAGTAGCGGATGACACATCTAGCTTGGCATGGCGGATGGCACAGCTAGCTTGGAGTGGCGGATGGACGCATCTAGCTTGGAAAGACAATGGAGCGTTGGCTTGCTTGGAAGGCCGATGGAGCGTTGGCTTGCTAGGAAGGTCGATGGCGTAGCTAGATTGGAAGGCTCCGAAGGGCCAATGGAGCGTTGTCTTTGCAAGGCCAACACCGTGGCTAGCTCGGAAGGGACGATGGCTATATCCGTGGCCTGGTGGATGGAACAACTTTGGCTTGGAGAGGCTGATGACGCGACCAGCTTGGAATGGCGCTGCAAGCTTGGACGCAGACTTCTGTCACGGGCGTGGTGCAGCTAGCTTGGTAAAGATGAGGCCACGGGGCGTTGGCGTAGTATTGGATTGAACGTGGAGATTAGCGCCATGGAACGCTAACACCGTGGGCCCAGCTGCCTTCTTTCGTGCGTAGCTTAAACGAGAAACCTTCCTCCATTCTAATTCCAAAAGTGTTGTGCTTATAAAAGTAAACCTTCTTCCACCCAAACTCCAAAGTAATATGTGTATAAAAGGGGTCGCACATCTTTTTTTTTTTTTTTTTTTTTTTTAATATCAGCTTTGTTTTCACCTTTCCGCGTCAGCAACAAAGCAGAGAAGTAGGCGAGCGCACTCCAGGTATGTGTTCCATTTTATTTATTTTTATTGTTGGTGTAAACCCTAGCCATAAACATATTCTCCATAAACCCATATAAATACTTTTGTATGAATGATTCTTCCCTGTTAGCTGCCTCATAGCAATATTAGCCGTCACAATAGTAAGAAGGCCAAATATTATGCAAAATAGGCGCGCATGAATGGGTGGCTGCCGTTAGTTCTTCTCCCGTGAAAACCTAGCTTTAGGGTTTACTTTTCCTCTTGTGGACGTGTGCACAGTTTCCGTGGTGGAAACATTCTTATTTTGGCCGTGAGCATATTTCCCATGACCAAACGTAACTTGTCCGAGGTCATGCTTTACGTGGCTTCGTACGGAATTGCCTATTTTCGGCCAAGAGCGTACTTCCAGCGACATCACGTGCATCTCGTTGAGCAGTCCCCATTCCTTTAGTCGTGAATTCCATGACACGTAGTCAAAAGAAAGATTTCCGTAGCAAATGTGTTGTTGACCCTTGATTGTGGTAACCAAATTTTTTGATAAAATATCCATGTATGCTTTTCTTCAAAGTAGTAATTCTTTGCTTTTGCTTCGTTGTAGTTACTTCAAAAGCATAAGGAATTTTGTTAAGATGTCACCTGAAAGTAGTTCCGCCTCCGCGTTGAGGAGTGTCAACAACTCCAAACCGAACACACATGATGAGTTCTTTATGAAGTCTTCTACGATTACAAGGACCCATCCCAAATTTGTGGAAACTCTTATGACTGATTCGGAGAATGATGGAGCAGTCCAATCAGTCTGCCCAGGGCGTATAATGAGGTTTTGCCTTCAGAATATCCGGCTTCTCCCATAGACTTCAAAATATGCCTTAGTCCATTGCGCTCTTATGATAAATGGATGAAGTTCATGGTGAGTTGTGATCACGTAAAGGCCAACTTAACTGAGGCGCAAATCATGCATGCTGTCATGGCGCCTGCGATACTCCAAATTAGAAAATATGTTGCAGGGTTGATTACTTTCATCTCAAGGTGGTTCCCAAAAACTCACACAACTATATGTAGATGGGGTGAAATGACTATTTCTTTGGAAAGTGTAGCCGTTCTATTGAGTTTCCCGATAATCGAGAATCTTGATTTTATCTTGCCTGAGGAAGATGAAAAAATATGTGCCACTTTGGTCACAAAAGCAGCGGGATATATTCGAAAGAAATATGAGGAGAAGTGCTTCTATAACTGGTGGGTGTTTGAGTGGTTCCCTGATGAGTCGGGGTCGGATATAGTGCTAGATAGTACGCTCCATGTTGCTGTATTTTTAGCTCTATGGCTGTCCAGAGATATTTTCGACGATGGCTCTGGTAAGAAGGAGATAAGACAGGAGCTTATCAAATTTTCCATCAAATTGGCGAAAGGCGTTGTTCTTCCCATGGGCGGATTATTTCTTGGTTCTTTGTACACCCATTTGGATCATCTGGTCACGGACATGTATGATTCAAATGGTTATATAAAAGTGGACTCATACGTTCACGTCACTTTTCTCGAGGCGTGGTTGTGGGAGCATTTCAAAAATTACGCTCCTAACATGAAATTTTTGTTTCCTGATGCGTATGGCGGTTCTAGGATACTCCGTTGGTTGGAGAGGCATCCAAGAGCTGGAGTAAAGCTCATTAATTTCCTTGAAAATTTGTATGCGGTTAATTTTCGTCCTTGGACCCCGGCCCATGCCTCCATAGTTCAGCCGAATACTTTTGCCGTTGTTCCGAACTTGACTTTGCTTTCTGCTTGAGAGAAATGAGTGTTGGATAGATTGTATTTGTGCGAAGCTGTACCTCTGGGCACATGCCATCCTTCTTCTAGGGGTCTTTCAAGGCGGTCCTTTATAATATTGACAAGGTGGCCTGGCATATGGGATTTGACCAAGGGGTTCAATTTATTCGTCAGCCGTCTGCTCCGGAATAATTGTTACCAGTTGCTCTTGACGCCATTGTTCTTGTGCTAGGTAAAACCCTTACTTTCTTTCTCTCGGAATGAATACCTATGACGACTCCCAAATATAATACCTCCTGGCAAGGAGATTTCCTCACCACTCATCAGTTCGTGCAGGATGTTGTGACAAATCCGCGTGGTAAACCTTCCTTTGCGGTTCTAGTAAAGCATAAGTTGTTGAAAGAGCTTCCTTAGGGTAAACGAAAATCCTCTATCTTGGGTGAAGATAGTCTCCAGAAGAAGGAGCGAAGGTCAAAAAATCGTACAGGCGGTTTTCGACCAGATTCGGCGGCTCTTGTGACCTTCAGTTCTTTCAACACGCAGGTGTGTATGATTCTCTGACTTGGATGAATTGCATAAGTTTTCCACTTCGTCGCTAACTCTTCCTTTCGACTTAAGGTCTTAGCGAATCGAATATATTTGCTAGACTCCCCCGTGACCAAAGGACGACATCTTCTGAGAAAGGAGGCGACGAGACTGAATCCCTCGAAGAAGAATATGAGGAGGAAGAATGCTCGAGATACGATGATGAGAGGAGTACTTATGATTAGAACATCGAGTCATCTTCCAGTGGGCCAAAAAATGAGTCGGTGAGTTTTCCACATCCCTCATCTTCTTAGGTCATTTATTTATTTATACCGAATAAATGATTAATTGGTGATATTTACAGAAAGAGGCTGCTTCTGAAAAATAACTTTGAGATGGAGATCCACGGCAATGAAGATGTAACAGTGTCTCCAGTAATGGAAACCGTACCTGTTAGCAACCCGAAAATATAAAATGATCATCATGAAGACGCTGCTATGCTTCAGATGATGGAAAACGCCCCTACGGCTGCGGGCGCATTTGTAGCCAAAGAATCCTTACTGGTATCATAATCGATTGCAGGCGCTACTTTCGATCCTCCATTCTTGATTCCTCATGAAGATCATGTGTTGGTTGGAGGCTTCAGTGTACCGGCTAAATATGAGGAGTTATATACCAAAATATGGGAGAGATATGGACACATCGCAACAGCCAAGAAGATCACTAGCCGGTTCCCGTTAGTTAAGCGAGTAGAAGAAATATTATTTTCAATTTGTGATATGTGCAAGGTGGCTGGTCACACCGTTTCTGGAGATGTAATCTCAAACTGGGAGTTCCACCGGGATATATGTGTAAACATTGAGTTTAACGCTTCCTGGTTCTGTGAGGTATTTTCCGAGATCTAAAGCCTGCAGGCTGAAACAGTTGATGGTCCTTCCGCGGATTTAATTAATCAATAGGAGGTAGAAGTCGAGAAGTTGTCCCAGGAACTGAAGCTGAAGCAGGCGTCTCTTCAAAGTATGAAATATATTTTTTCCAAGAAGAACGAGCCATTGTTAGGCAATTTTCCTTGAATTTTTATTTTTTGAACTTCTTTTCTTAGGTTTTTTTTTTTTTTGAAAGGCAAGAGAAACGCCCAGTTTATGGTTTGGTTTTCTGGTTTTTGGATTCATGGATGATTGTTTTTTATAAGAGTTTTTGGATTATTTTTGGAGTAATGGTTTTTGATCAATTGATATGTCAAAAATTTGAATTACGAATGTAAGTAGAAAAATCATTTAGGACCGTGAACGTTGCATGAGAAAGGAAGAGACATGAAATCTTGGGATGATTGGGTCATCGGCTTCCATGATAAATGTGGAAATCTAAACAATAAGTCGTGTAAACATCATCTGGTAAACTTACTCGCTTTAGGGTCTTTCACAAGGAGTCTTTAGGTGGTAGATCCGAGTCTTTACGTAATGCCCTTATTGTCACGAGAAGTCCCCGATCGTTCTTTATTGCCGGCGGAACATCATTATATCGATCTGTAATAAGATGGAAAATCTCTAGTCCCCAGACGCAATTCTCCTGAAACCCCTCTTTTCTTGGATGATGCGCTTCAAAGCATGGCATTCGCCAGTAGGATGATGGAAACGAGAGTCGGATTTCTAACCGAGAGATTAATCTCCCACTGTGGTCGCCAATTATTTGAGGATGAAAATCATTTCTGCCGATTTTGGTAATTTTGGGTGTGTGGGTGAGAAACAAATCTAAACCCTAAATAATGTACTGCACCAGAGTACTTTTGATTCGAGAGATCAATCTGTACAATCCTGGCCTAAACCAAGAAATGGCCGTTCCAGGCTTGCTTAGGTCACAAAGTGAATGAGAAGGGTTGGCCTTAGGGAGGGAAGCGAAGAAAGTGTTATGCTTACCATATCCCAGAGGTTTGCATATATCTAGATTATTAGTACATGGATGTGTGAGAGATAATATTAGTTGCCATCTATGTGTGATATCGGTTTATTGGTAGGAATATAATTGATTTTGTTAATTTCATAAATAAATCTATATTGTTTATCTTAAGGATTTCCAGAATTGGTATATCTTTGTTTCCAAACAAGCCTTAGTCATAACACTATAAATAGTGATACTAGTATTCTTAAAAACCCATCCCTGGATACATAACTTAAGTGATTGTGTGGGGAAGACAACTTGTTAAGGGATATGAGTAATTTAATTAGGTGAAACATCTAGCGTTTCATTTGAAGTCTTCTTTGGGATCATGAAGCATTAAGTAGTACCATTGGTGGGAAATTAAATCGTATTGTTATTTTAATTTTTCGATTAATTGATTTGATTAAGAACTGACGGTATAGTTATCCTTGATAGATCGAACTTGTTTATAAAATATCCTCCTCTTCTGATATAACACCACTGAAACTATTGCAAATCTAGTGATTTAAGATATGTGGATAAAGTTGTTTTTGTCTATAATAATCAATAGTGGAATCAAGTTTTATGTGTAGCGGTTGCTTTGCAGATTGAAGACTTAAATACTTTTCTTTTCTGGCATTTTATTTTTGTGCTACTTTTTGCATACTTGAGTATCTGGGATTTAACATGCAATTTATTCCAATAGACATAAGACTTGTAGAAAAATCGAATAAACTATGCAGTTTTAGGTTCCAATAGACCTTCGAACCCCCCCACCCCCATAAAAAAAAAAAAAAAAAAAAAAAAACTCTGATGCCCAATCGGTAAGAGTTTTTTCACAAGATTTTTTAGGGATTGAACCCTGTCCTTTTTAGGGTTTAGGTTCCCTATATTTGTATATATTTGATTCGGGATAAATATTAATCGGGTAAAGATGCATATCAATGAACCCGAACTATTCCATAACCTTATTTTTGTATTTTAGAAGTATGGAGAGAAAATGCACTGAAAGATTGGACTAGCATACACGGGTTTGTCGGGCATGAGATGACATACTTTCCCGCTTATAATTCCGCAGTTAGACGTCATTGGTTTAAAGAAAATCAGGGTACGCACATGTAAAGACTTAAAAGCATATAATGCCTCGTTAAAATCTTAACAAGGAATACCAATGGGAAAAAACCTTGATGAATGAGAAAGAGTACAACACGTTAAGCCCAGTAATTACGTCTTTGATGACGACGCTCTCCCTCATAAGTTTTTTAATCAAATTTTGGTTTACATATATTTAGTATAAGACTTTCCAATTTCGAGCAAATTTTTTTAATGCAGAAAATTATTATGCTTTCATAAAGAAATTTACTAGATGGTTTCTTCAAATTTTTTGTTCTTTTTTCAACACATTGAGGATTTTTCACATATCACCAGCTTCTCGATATGATTTTCCGAACTAGTCAATGTAGTTTCTTCAATAAAAGGAAAAGATGTGAATATAATACCGTAAGTGAACGAAACTATATTTGTGGTCAAACATATGCGGTACAAAAGGACACACAAAATCTTAGGAGATGATTATGTCATTTTGGTTTAATCATATGTGGGTATCCAATAAATAACTAAAATTATAAAACTTCCCCTTGGATGACCACCATGTTGTATAAATTTCGTCATTAAAACCTTGCCAGTAAACCCAATGTTGGAAAATATGAATGAAGGAAAAAGATTACAATATCAACATTTTGAATGAAAATTCAATGTTAGTGAGATGCTGCCTCGTTAAAACCTTGTCAAGAAAATGGTAGGTCTATAAAGTATGCCTACGACTATGTCAAAGGCAAGTTTACAATATCGTTATGCAATACATGGAAAATACAGATCGATCCTCTAGGACCTGGTTGATGTAAGGTTGAACTGAAAGTAATACTAAACTGACTTACATAAAAGGAGGGGGAGGTTATTGTAGTACCAGAATATCGTCACAACGATATTCTCGTAGTAAGAACAACGCTTTACCAGAATATCGCCACAACGATATTCTCGTAGTAAGAACAACGCTTTCACGAGAAGGTCAAATATTCCTATAAGTATAAATAACATTGTTCACGAGAGTGTCGTAAGGATTCTTCAGCAACATTTGACGAGCGTCACGGGGAAGCATCATAATAACTGACGATTGAAGAGACATGTTATGAGAGTATTGTTTCACGAGGATTACAAAAGTTGGCGAAGATTAATATTGCAAATACCACGATGAGATCGCAGAATATATCCAAAATAAAGGGAAAACTTAGCTGTCACCCACTATGTAATTTCCTATATAAAGGGTTCAAGTAAGTCCATATGAGGAGGATGTATTTTTTAGAGTTGATAAAACCTTTAGGAGAGAGAAACTCCAGAATGGAAAGTTGTAATTCTGAGTTTAAATATTTTCTGTAAACATTTCTGAGATCTAAATAATAAAAGTGTCGTTTAATTCTTTAATCTTCAACTAGTTTCACTTAGATTTTTATAGGATCTTAATAGGGGTGTAGTGTGGGAAATCCTGCTACTACATTTTGGCGCCGACTAAGGGGATATCAAGATCCAAAATCTCTAATTACAATTTGAAGATTTGGAGAAATTGAAGAAATGGCTGGAAGAAGGAGAAGAAATACATCAGAACCACCAACAACAGTGAGAAGAAGTAAAAGACTTGTAGGTGAAGAAACAAGTGTATTAGGAGAATCTTCAAGGATGAGAATTAGGAGGAATAGAATAAGGAATGAAAGGGAAAATTTAATTCAACAACCAAACCAATCAACATCGGTACAAAATGGAAGAGTGGATTATGATAGAGTAAGCGTGCATACATGGAGATCAGATTCAATGAGAGAAGAAACAAATCGACAATTAAGAGAAGAAAATGGAGTAGGAAGAAATCAGGAGGTAGAATAAGGGTCGATTCATCAAGATGAAGATGAAACAGCAGAGGAATCAGGGCAAAGAATACAGGAAGAAAGAAGGTTAGAGGCAGTGGAACGTGCAAATTTAACAAGACAAAATCATGAGTTGAGAATGGAGAATTTAAGGTTACAAAGAAGAAGATCAAGAAGTACTACTAGATCAAGTTCAAGATCATTTAGAGAAATACCAAGGAGAAATTCTCCCATAAGAAATAATGGATAAAATGTACAAGAAGAAACTGAAAATCCAAATAGAGGACAACGTCAGGGAGAAGAGAGAGTAAATAATGATTGTAACGATCCACAAGGAGAAACTTTAAATGGAAGACGAAATATTGAAAATCAAAGAAATGAAGGTAATCAAGATGGTGAAGAAAATCACGAAGAAGGTAGAAGAGTATTACATGGCCGAGAGCACGTCAGAAATCAAAGAATCATTGAGAATGAAATAGAGAGACATTATGTTGAACAGGCACGCCTAGATCGTGAGAGAGAAAGACTAAGGGAAGAAATGGAAGAACAGGAGTTTCAAGAAGCAATAAGGCAAAACAATCATGATAATCGAGAAAGAAGACGTACAAAAAATCGCGAAAATGGCAATATTCGGGAAGAATATGATAGAATACAGAGAAGGATAGAAAGACAACAAAGAGAATTGGCGAGAAATGAAAAAGTTGGTGGAGAAGAAATTAGGAGACAAAATCAATTGCGAATTTCGGATAGAAATGAAGAGGAAAATCGCAGGAGAAGAGAAAGTGCGTTAAAAAGACCAATAGAACAAATCCCAACTGCAAGTGAGCAAATTTTGAGGGAATTAGCAGAAATGAGAGGATGATAAATAATAGAAGAGAAGGAGGAAGAAGGCAACTTGATGAAGAAATCGAAGAAGCAGCTAGAACTCCTTCACACAGGGAAGTACAACTAAGAGTAATTCCTCCAAAATGCAATTTGCCAGCACTAAACAGTATTTTCGATGGGACTACTTGTTCTATTCAACATGTTAAAGCTTATGTTAGGTGTATGCTGCAGTGGGAGAATCATGATGTTGTTTTATGCAAGTACTTTGCATCCAGTTTGACGAGCGGCGCTAAAATGGTTTGACGGATTGCCGAAAAATACTATTACTTCTTTTGATCACTTACAAGCTACATTTTTGGGTGCATACATAAGCAACAACTCTTCACGACCAGGTATCGAAAATGTGTTTGGATTAAAACAGAGAATTGGTGAGATTCTAAAACATCTAACCATAAGATGGAAGACAATGTGTAGTGAGATGGCGGGAAGAGTAGATGAGAGATATCTTATTTTATCCTTTATTAATGCAATGTTTGCGACCAATTTGCTCTACATACAAATTTTCAGAATCAAAAACACCATCACAATGACTGAACTAAGAGAAATACAAGAAGAGTACATTGCTTTGGAAGAAAAACAAAATGAAATGGAGTCATACCCAATTGCAAACACCAGTTCTGTAATGGCTAATAGAAGTTTGCTTTCCAAAATGATTAATAACGTGGCGAGCACCTCGCAAGTTCAAGCAGAGAAAGTGGAGAATAATGAAAAACAAAAACTAGTGGCTATGGGAAGTCGTGATCAAGAAGAATTTGAAAGAGAGAAGAATTATTACAATCGTTGAGGAAATAGTCAAATCCAAAGGCTTGACCAACCTCAATAAAATTATGGTGGACAAAAGAAAAATAATTTCATAAATCAGGGGAACATGAGAACCATATGGGAGGAGATTAAGATGCCACCCTTGAATTCTAGTGTAGAAAAAATCTGGGAAGCTATCATTTTAATGGAAAATATACCCTCGCCATGGAACATGGGGAAGGAACCACATCCTAACACTCGTAATCATGAATTCTGTCCTTATCATCATTTTCATGGGAATTCGATAAATAATTGCAGAAATGTAAAAAGAATAATCTTAAGAATGATCGATCAGGGGAAGCTAAATCATTTTCTAAAAGGGCATCAACAATCGCAACAATTTCCACCACCACCAGACGATCGCAGAATAACTAATGTAAAAGGAGCAGAAACTTTTGTTATAGAGGTTGGAACTAAAGAAAAGAATTTATTTTGTAATTATATTGTGCATTCTTTCAGAACCATCGAAGATTTCCACGATAATGTCTTAAGTAGAGTCTTTGCCAGAGATATGGATGGAAAAGAAATAATGAATATAGCGAGAATCTCGCCATTAGAAGAGTGGCAGAAACAAATCCTTTATTTTACAAAGACAAGAAATACGAGCCTGGCGAGGTGCATGATAACCCATTGGTGGTAAGGTTGGAAATAAAACCGAACAAGCGAGAAGAAGAAGAAGAAGGTAAAGAAAACAATAACGAAATGGAAGAGTCTTGGGCCATTGATAGAATCCTAATTGATCTTTTGGAAGTTCCGTAGATATCCTGTTCAACCACACCTACAGAACCATGGGTGAGAAAGATGAAGATTTGATACCATCGACATACAGAATCTATGGTTTTAATGGAACTGCCAACAAGCCTAAAGGGGAGATCACAATGAGAATTCCGTTAAGAGGAATGACTTCCAAGATTTTATTCTGTGTTGTCGATATTGAATCACCATATAACACCTTGATTGGTCGACCTTGGTTACACATGATATTGGGTGTTGCATTTACCTTTCATCAGTGCATTAAATTCCCTCATCCAAATGGTGTTGGAATAATTAAAGGAGATTGGGGAGAAAGTAAGAAATGTTATGAGATAGATATCAAGTCTTGTGAGGAAAGAGCAGGGAAGAACAACAATTGGAAATACAGAATTAAGCAACAACAGAGAAGTGACAAATTAATGGTTGATTCAATAGAAAAGCATGAAGAAATAACTAACAAGTCCCTCACAGAAATCAAGCAAAAAATAAAACGCAGCAAAGGTACAGGTATAAAAATCATAAAAGGAGGAAATGACAAGCAACTTGCGGGAAAACACTAAGTAAAAGAACAGATGATAAGGAAGATGAGAAGAATAAAGTGATAGAAAGATGAAATATGACGAGCAGATCGCTAGAAGTAGAAAGGTAAAGTTGTTTTTTCTGTTTGAGTGAAGAAAATGAAATTGAAAAGTTGAAAAAAGAAAAAGAAAAGAAATTATTGAGATTTAAAGCTCACAAGAAATTTTAAGAAACACGAATGAAATTTCGCAGAGATTAAGAGAATGGGACAAACCTTTATGGCGTGCAACTTAGTTCGCGAGTACAATTTCGTAAGAGGCAAATGTAAGACATACAAGCACGTCATAAAGGGGGTATCTCTTTATATGATTCAGGGATAAGGTTATACCGCTACTGGAACCTGAGTCATACAGATGTAGGGGTTAAAGAAAACCTATCCGGGAGAGAGATCTTGGATTTCCAACTTTATAAGGTTATACCCTGGTTGGACGACTGAGAGTCTCTTCCAAGAAGTGCGAGTATGACCAAGGCGCCGAGGTACACGGTTTAGCCAAGGGTGCCCGGGACGGACGAACCTACCCTGGCCATCTTTGGTAAGTCTTGGCTACAATGCACTTGGCCTGAAGAAAACCCCACCTAGGGTGCAGTCTTGTAACTATAAGCCATATAAGCATAAAGGACAAGGGGTTGCGAAAAAAACTGGTTGTTGGTAAATCTGGATGGGAGGAGCTAGTCTTGTATGGCCGATGTGCCCTCCTTGAAGGGGAAACCAGGGGGAAGATAAGGGCGGCACCCTCCATTAGGGAGCTGATAAGTGTCTTAAGACGGCAATGTCATGGGGCTCTAAGATCGCAAGATCATTTAGGCCTGTCATATTGTCGCATAAATTATAAAGAGGAAAAAATCCATAAGAGAAAAAAAAGTTAAGATGAGGTCAAGGGGTTTTTACATGCAAATGTAAAGACGTCCTGCGATTTCATCGCAAGACGGAAATGTCACGAGGCTTTGTTTTCGCGAGAAAACTTAGGCTCGTCATATTGTCGCAATACAATAAAGAAATGCAGATAAGACAAGATCAATGGGTCAATACATGAAAATGTAAAGACGTCCTGCGATCTTGTCGCGGAGAGAATACTATGGCAAAGTAAGACCTTTAAGTAGGAAGGCATGATAAGACCATAAAATCGCAAAAATATTAGGGTTTGCGACAATATCACGGAAATTATGAAATTCGTCAAAATATTCGTTTATTAACTTTCTCATATTGCAGATGAATAATAGAGGCAAGTATGGGAATGAATAGAATGATAAAGATTATTATTCATCACCATATGAGAAATTTATATGGATATTAAGGCACAGATAATTAGCAGATGCAAACTGTATTGACCAAGTTATATTGCAAAAAAGAGGTTGTTCTTTCACTCATACAGATAAGGGGGCAAAGAAATTTACACATTAAATTGAAGAAAGTTGCAGCAAATTGAAGAAACTCGCGATTAATTACATCAAAGAAAGAAGTTAGACGATACATACATTGTTTCACTTATCAACATTGTTATCTTTATCAGATTCTTCTTCTTCACCATATTTCTCTTCTTCATTATTTTTGTTGGGTTCTTCATCATCGCTGAGAATTTGTTTCTTCGTCATTATTCTCTTCTTCACCTTCGTCAAAATCTTCATCAAGATCCAGAGATATCAAGATCTTGAACCATTGATGGTATTGCATTTGCAAGATCAAGATACAGAGAATGAGGAATTCCATGATCATCACAAACCTTCCTAGTAGTATTATTACGAGTAATGAGGAGGGATCTGTTAAAATTTGCAGAAGTAATCCCAAATTGAGATTTTAATCGTGAGTATTTATTGTTGCGAGTAGTAAGATCGTTCGCGAGTTGATGATTAATATCTTCTAGTTCTCTCATCCTTACACGGCATCTGTCTTCAGAATCTGCGAGAATAAGGCATCGATAAGATAGAAGTTATAAGAAAGAATAATAAAAAAACCAAAAGGTTAATAGAGTAGAGTGGTTAACAACCTTCTTTTTCAGAAATCAAGCCCCTAATTAAGGCTGATTGATCAGCATGAAGACTAGCATCTATACCTAAATTATTCTTAGCATTATCAAGAACCTGTGCTGCCCAAGAATACTCATCATCGCTAGTAATAAGAAGGCGAGAACGAACTTGAGTTTCTCTTGCAAGAAGATATTTATTTTCGCAGAAGAGTTTATCTCTTTCCTTTTGAACTTCGAGAAGAATTTTATGGAAATCTTCTAGAGTTTATTTGCCGTTTTAATTGCTTGATCTTTCTCGTCAACAAGATCACTAATTCTACTTCTTAATCCATTGATCACTTCTTTTGATTCATGATAAAGACGCCTAAATTTATTAGATAATCCTAAATTGTGTCTGTGTTCAATGGTCAGGAGATTAAACTTAAATTTAAGTTCATCTATAGAGAGGGATTTAATTTGTTCGTCAGCAAAATTACTTAAGGAATTATTAAGGCGAGCAAGAAGAGTATTATCATCTACAGGTTCGGGAAAGGTTTGAAGGAACGTAGCTTAAATCAGTTAGACCATAAAAATCTGCAAAAATGATTGCTTGGATAAGCTATATAAAAGAAAAATAAAAAATCTAAAAGAAAGAAAAAGTAAACCATACCATAAAGTTGTTTGTTGGCATTGTTAAGATCCAAAATTTTCTGTTTATCTCCTGAAGCTTCAGTTTCCACTAGTTTATTTTTCTCACGAAGCACAGCAATTTCAGCCTCTAGTTTCTCTTTATCTTGGCAAAGGTTAACAACCTTTTTATTAAATGAAGCACATTTATTATCTAAATCAGCAGCAGCAGCAAAAGAAGCTCTCCCAACCTGCAACAGAGTTTTATAAGTACAAAAAATTTTATGAGAGAAATCTGGCGATTTAAGAAACAACTAAGAAAACATACAAGAATACCAAGTGTATTTAAGAATCTTGGAGTTAGAGTTCCAGAAATTCCACGAAGAGAATTATTATCAGATAAGATTGGAGCATCGCACACTTTGACGAGCGCTTGAGCTAGCCCATTAAGAGTCTCATCGCCATACTCATTCTCGCAGTTCCACGAGAAGAATCGCCAAAAAGCATGGACAGTTGGGTCATGGAAGAATCAGAGGAAGAAGAATTTTTCGAAGGAACTTCTCTAATATCGTCAAATTCTTGATAAATTCATCATTAGATTTATTACTAACGATTGAATCCAATTGGGTATGTTGAGAAGAAGAATGCTTGAGTTTTATTTTTCTTCAAAGGAGGCTCGTTGGGTTCTTTATCACGAGGGGGAAGAGCGTCTTCCTTCACTTGAAGCAGTAGATTTCCCTTTACGATTAGTTGAAGGTTTCTCCTTAAGTTTTGGCTCTAAAGGTGGTAATTCTTCAATTACCTACAAACACAGATAAAGATAAGAAATAGGGGTAACAATATATTGTTAATTAATAAAGGAATATTTCTTACTTCATCTGTGAAAGATCTAAGAGCTAGAAGAGTGCTGGGTTTCCTATATTTCTAGTAATTAAGCTTCATTTTGGCAACCTGCAAGATAATGGAAAAGTTAGCGAGAGTGTGAAGGAATAAATAATAATAGCATAAGAAGATGAGAGAATATACATCGGAAGACCTATCAGGCCAGTTAAAAGTCCATGGTTCATAGTGAGAGAGATTCGCAGGAAGTTGGAGAGAACCGGATATATAAGGACCTTTAAGGCATAAGGGAAAAATAAACCACTTATCGTCATTAGAATGACGAGGGCCATCATTTGTATTGGTATGAAAATCAATGTCTTGCATAAGAGCATTTTCAGCAGCGACCTTCCTTTTATGCAAACGAACACCCCAACAGGTATTATCCCTTACCATGGGGAGTAATTGGTAATTTCGGAAGAAATTATCTACAGTATACTTTGCAGGGATAATCGGAATATGTTTATATTTAAGACTTTTATGTTCTTCGGAATATTGGGATCCTTTTCCAGCACCACGAGAGGCATATTCCAGTAATAATCTAATACAATCCCCGCCAAGTTGATACACCGCTCGTGAAAATCTCTTATCAGAAATTATTTGGTAAAAGAGTGGAAGTTCAGGGTTGTAGAGAGGAAGTGGAAGACCAGCTTCAAGTTGACCTAATGAAACTATAATTTTTTCACGAGAACACTGGAAGTTAGAAAATAATTCAAGAGAAAGAACAGATTTGGGACTTTGATCTGGGATTAAAGATAAGTCAAATCCTTGATTTTTAAGTTTTTCTTGCATCAAATTGAAAGCAATAAGATTTTTAGCACCAGCAACAACCATTTTGAGAGAGTGGGAATGAAAGGAGATTGAAAAAGTGGCGAAAGATATTAGATGCGCGATTTGCGGGAAAGCAATGAAATTTGCAGAGAAGAAGAAGGAAAGAGAATGAGAAGAAAGAAAAAGAGAAGAATGAGAGAAGGTATTTATAGAAGAAGAAGTTTCTCGAGAAAATAAAATAGTTAATACAATGAAAGGACGTGAATGGTCAAATAGCAGCGGTTTAAGATGACGTGTCGAAAAATATATGGGTGATAAAATTATATGAAGACAGCTGGTGAAAGGTTTAGAGACGTGTCAGAATAAAGGTGGAGGTGAAAAGATAAGAGATTACAGCAATTTATTCTCACGATCTTCTCTTCTTCGCAGAAAAGACATGAGAAGAGGCAAGATGTAGTACCAGAATATCGCCACAATGATATTCTCATAGTAAGAACAACGCTTTACCATAATATCGCCACAACGATATTCTCGTAGTAAGAACAACACTTTCACGAGAAGGTCAAATATTCCTATAAGTATAAATAACATTGTTCACGAGAGTGTCGTAAGGATTCTTTAGCAACATTTGACGAGCGTCATGGGGAAGCATCATAATAACTGACGATTGAAGAGACATGTTATGAGAGTATTGTTTCACGAGGATTACAAAAGTTGGCGAAGATTAATATTGCAAATACCACGATGAGATTGCAGAATATATCCGAAAGAAGGGGAAAACTTAGCTGTCACCCACTATGTAATTTCCTATATAAAGGGTTCAAGTAAGTCCAGATGAGGAGGATGTATTTTTTAGAGTTGAGAAAACCTTGAGGAGAGAGAAACTCCAGAATGGAAAGTTGTAATTCTGAGTTTGAATATTTTCTGTAAACATTTCTGAGATCTAAATAATAAAAGTGTCGTTTAATTCTTTAATCTTCAACTAGTTTCAATTAGATTTTTATAGGATCTTAATAGGGGTGTAGTGTGGGAAATCCTGCTACTACAGTTATTTTATTGATACGACTACATGTTAGCAGAGCTTAAAATAGTAAAACAGAATGTTAACAAAAGTGTAATAATATGTTGTAAACACTATACATGAGGATACTGGGGCATTCAATTCCACCACTTAACTTGCACTAGGTACTCTTACCAATTTTATTACCCTTTTCCTTTAAAAAAAATAGAGTCAAAGATTCATGTATACCGCATATCCAAGGTGATTCAATGATGGATCTTCTAATGACAACTAAGGTATTTATCCAGAGCACTAACTGTCTAATTAATTAAGCACAATTAATCAAGGTATCAATAACAATATGTTAAGCATAAGTTGCAACACATTCAACATAACATTGTTCAAACTACATAGGTTGCATGCGAAAAACAAGGTGAGAGTAAAATGTTGAAGCAATAAAATTAAATATGTTCTAAAATAGTTGAGCACAACAAGATTATCACAATTAACATAAGTAACCCAGCAATAAGCTAGGGCTTCATTTCAACCCTTAGTAAATAAACTTAGAAAATGATGAAAACAAGATGATATTATAAAACCAGATGATCCTGCTAACTTGATATGAGGTTGTTTTATTGATAAGACTACATGTTAGCAGAGCTTAAAATAGTAAAACAGAATGTTAACAAAAGTGTAATAAGATGTTGTAAACACTATACATGAGGATACTGGGGAAGTCAATTCCACCACTTAACTTGCAATAGGTACTCTTACCAATATGATTACCCTTTTCCTTAAAAAAAATAGAGTCGAAGATTCAAGTCTGTCGCATATCCAAGGTGATTCAATGATGGATATTCTAATGACAACTAAGGTATTTATCCAGAGCACTAACTGTCTAATTAATTAAGCACAGTTAATCAAGGGGTCAATAACAATCTGTTAAGCATAAGTTGCAACACATTCAACATAACATTGTTCAAACTACATAGGTTGCATGCGACAACAAGGTGAGAGTAAAATGTTGAAGCAATAGGATTAAATATATTCTAAAATAGTTGAGCACAACAAGATTATCACAATTAACATAAGTAACCCAGCAATAAGCTAGGGCTTCATTTCAACCCTTAGCAAATAAACTTATAAAATGATGAAAACAAGATGATATTATAAAACCAGATGATCCTGCTAACTTGGATTGGATGTCACAGTTACAAAACAACAAGCCATTTACATACCAATTTCACCCAAATCGACTTCAGTTTATCAATTGATGAAAACTCACCGAAACTACTTTATGACGCTTTCCTTCTTTAATTCTTACCAGCAATTCATTAATTTAATGTTCCTTCAGATGTTTATAGATAACTCTAACCCCATATCTCCCAAACCTAGATTATAGGCTTACTATTAAAGATAAGATTAAGAGAGAGTTAATGATGAAATGAGGGTGATTATGATGGTGGTGGTTAAGCACAAAGAGGTGGGGAAGATGGAGTAATGAAGAGAAATGAAGGTATTGATATTTTCTGGAGTCGAAGAGGATGAGAATGAAATTGGGTTTCTGGTCGATAAGAGAAGAAAAAAGAGGTGACTAGGCTGTGGAGAAGTTGTATTAGATTTGATATACCGGGTGGATATGTTAGTACGTGTTAGGCAAGAGCATCAGGTTTCATGTTTGGAGATGAAAGTGTGTTTGGATCTTTTGAATCTATTAAACCCATGTATTCTTTAAAGCACACTAATAGGTATGGATATGCAAACGGATTGCAACAAGATCCCAAGTGGATTCTAGTAGCGTTTTTGCACCATATTTATTCTATAATTCTCGTAATCCTTTAGCGCTGCCCTTGCTTTCTGCCTTTGACCACCAATTTCCTGATCTTTTTTCCTCTCCAAAGCACCAAGCTTTATTTACTACCTAAAATCACAAAAATAAATTAGTAAAAGTAATTATACTTGAAAACATAATTTGGGATAGAAAGGAGAATTAGAGCACATGAGATGGGATAAATGCCAATGAAATGTTAAAGAATTATGCAATATTTGGCACCTATCAGAAACCACATATGACAAAAACCTGAAACGAAGAAAAAAGAGTACAACTTTTGACATCTTTATGGATGTTAAATAAACTACATGAGCTCACACAATAAGCATCCAAATGTAATATATAGTCTATTCTATTGAAATTTTTTACGCTAGCATTTTTAACCGCAGATCAAGAAAAAATAATGGTTTATACTGTTAAAACATGGAATTTAGTGTTTTTGACGACTCTTTAAGAAACTTACAAGTTGATATCATCAAATAATTTGGATTTTGATATGTATAGACATTACATATTGCCTAAAAGATAGTACAAAGTTGTTAAACGATAAGTAAGTAATATATAGACAGACGAAATTACAAGCATAGACCATTCAAAAACAATTGTCCATGAAAGTCAGGTACTTTCTTATCATATAATTATGTCAGAAAGCATAATTATGTCGTATCACATGGATACAAAGTCTGCTGCATGTGTGGGTGATTGAATTGTCACCCCCAACCCAAGCCATCACCAAAAACCACTTATTTTTAAACCGTTTGAAAATATCTAGCAATGGGTTCATCCTATTATTCACAAGTTTAAATATGTACTATGTATAAGGATGATTCACGAGATTATATCTATACGATTTATATATAATATACAAATAAACATACATTACTCAAAATACGTATGGTTCATATGGACTCCGTCCTCGGTGGGAAACACTTGTGCAATCAAGTTTTTTGAAAATTTTCAGGAAATCAAGTAAATACCCATTTTACTTCATTTTTTTTTGGCAACCGTACTTATCAGTTTGGTATGGATGGTGACCCATCTATCATTTACACTAAATTGATACTAAAATGGATATTTGATGGGAAATACTTTTCCTTGGTGTGGAATATGTTTTCCTAAGAAGGTTTAGTAAATAAAGTAAATACGAACTTTAGTTTGTTTTCAATTGTGTAAGTCTCATATAGATGATGACAAATCTTCATCTAATGCCTTATATCTTTGAAATTAATAACTCTTTTAATTGAATGTCATGAATTGGTGGGTTAGGACTCGCCAAGTCAAAAATGACTGGTCGCTAATAATGAGTAGTTAGTCCTCTTTCATTTTTTATTTTGCTTGAGGAATATATATTTCCACTTGCACATCATTTAGGCGTAATTAACTACTTCATGATGATAATTTTTCAAAAATTAATTATGTTTGTCTTTTTCTGTAAATTAGCATGCATTAATAGAACTTCGTTTTTTTCGTTGTGTTGGTAATGATTTTCACATTAATGGTTGTTTCAGCATTCTCTTGATTACTCTAGATATGAATTTTGCAAGTGTAACTAACAATTAGGGGACTAGTCTTTAATTTTCAGTGACCTAAAAAGAGAGCAGAAAATGTGGCCCATAAATTCAAGAAAGATTTTTTTTGTAATGGTCTCTTTTTAAAAAAAATATTATTATGTCGTCAAAGAGCGCCAGGGTCATATTAGACAGTGATAAAAAAAGTTACAACTTTTTACGATGTTAGGTGATAAAAGATTCTAAAATTTGTCTTGTATATAGAAAGAGCAAGATTTATGCATAACTTTCTAACACAAACATTGAATTTAGCTTATGGTTCTAACAAAGCATAATATTATTCAAGATAGTATATCTTTTTAGGTCTTTTAATAGAAGGCAAGTTGTGATACGAATCCAATAGTTTATTGGCAGCCCCCGTAGTTTTCGGTCCAAAGACGTCCTTTATTCGCTTTTGCCACAAGTTTGATCACTTAATATAGCAATGAATGCAATAGTTTTACACGAAGAGATCAACATTTGAAATTTACATATATACATTAATTCATCTTCCTTAATTTAATACATTTTCTTTTTTCCCTTGAATTTATTGCTTCAGACTAAAAATATAGCGTATTTAAGTCTATTCTCTAACCTCTTTCTCCATTCCTTTATTATAAAATGGGATCAAAGGATCAACACCAACAACAAAAACTCTATTTGAGTAGTGGTATGGTGCTTCTTTTCATTGGTGTTGGTTTTGGTTGTTCATCTGCTACTGCTCATCGTAGTAAAAACTATACTTAATTTTTCCCATTCATATTCATCTCCTCTTGTTAACCTAGAAGAATATAATAATCTTCACCCATTTGGTTGCAAAAGATTTCTTGATATAAAGGTACTACTCGTAAACTAGTTCAAATTTTATTATTAATAATATTCTAATCTTGTCTCAAAAATATTGTTAATCCAATTTTATATTGATTTTTGTATGACTAGGTGAAATCTCTTATAAAAAGGTGGGTAAAAAAAATTGGAAACAAAGAAAATGAGTGAAAGAAACGGAAAAAGAGGTGTTGATTGTACGTCAACAAAACTTGATTTGAAGCTAAATTTATCAGTGGTTGAACAACTAAATATAACAACTACAACACATTCATCAACATCATCAAATTCATATGTTTCACCGGAGAATAAACATCAAGGAAACGATAATAATAGCAACTCTGAAGAAACAACGACTGTGTTATGTAATATGGTCTTGGTAGGGTTCCCCAAATGCCTCCTGTATGTTATGTTAGCAAAGGATAATCTTAGATTCCCTTTGTGCAAAACTTCTGATTTTGTTTATATTCCGGATTATAATACCAAGAACAACAAAAAAGCAAGGAAAAACTAGGTTCATTTATTGTTTCTTCCATAAATAATAGTGTTTATACACTATTACTAGTTGGTCTTAATATGACTTACTTTATTTATGGTTCTCTTTTGTTTTAATTTTTTTCTTCTTTTCTTGTACTTCATTTCTGTTTAATCTTTTAAGTTGCATCAACATGCCATATAATTCACCAATAACTAGATTTTAGTTCATCTATATGTGAAAGTAAGATTAGCACAATTCATTATATATTTAAAAGATAGTTTTCTCATAGAAGCAAACAAAAGGCACGGCAAAACAAAAATTTCCAACAAATTTAAAGTAACTACCTTTGTTTTTCTATATTTTCTTTCAACTTTTTGACTCTATGATATACCTAAAATTTATACTTGTTTCACATATATTTTATGTTCGTTCCTTTTAATGTTCTAAATATGACCGATCAATATTCCCATTACGAATAGTATTAATCTTTATTGTTGTTTGTTATGATTATACATTCATGTGCATGTTGGGGATGATTTATTTTGGTTCTATGTAGATTATAGCAGTACAATACAAGATCCATGATTACTTGTTATGACGATGGTTATCATATTGTATGCATGTTACTCCTTTGTATAGGAAAACCAAAAGTTGAGGAACATATCAAAGTGGTTGGCAAAAACTATAGAAAACGCTCCTCTAACAAAACCTATTTGAATTATTTCTATTTAATATAGTGACATCTTTTTTTATCGAGAAGCTGTGTCTTCCATTTAATTCATTCGAAACCATCTTCATATTTTTCTCGAAATCTTTACAAAACATAAATTATTCTTCTTTGATTTAACCACTTATGGTCTAAATCTGTCATGAACCTTTCAAAAAAATAATTGGTTAGGATTATGATTTATAATTTTAATAATCTTTAATTATATTATACAGGAGGGGGATCCATTGACATGCCCTATTGTGATAAAATCTAACCAGGTATTATGGCTGCCAGATCTCCAAACTAGACGTCACTGATCTTTTAGATAAACATAACTATCATACTAAAATTTCGGGTGACCTATGTCCCGATTTTCTTTATTAAAATTTGTTTCCTTTATTTAGTGACATAAAATTCCTTCGATAACTTTTGTTTGCCTCTGATCTTGATGACATTTACATGTTTTCCATGATTATTGGATATTGAGTTTAAATTAAATTTCAGAAATTCCTTTCCCCAAGTCTTAAATTGTCTCATCAAACAACCCTTATATCTAATTGATTTTACGTAAAATAATTTGCCTGATCCTCACATATGAAACTGTATTATGTATCCACCCAAAGAATTGAAATCAAGATGAAATCTATGCTCCATTGAAAGATATCTCGCCGCTCTTAATTAAATTTTCTTCCCAATTTACGTTTAAACCACGCATCCTCTTATTCTCTTTGGAATGCCAAAATTTTTCAATTTTGTTCCCTCAAACTTCATCATATATCTCCTCTTTAAATTGATCTAGCATCAAATTTAAAGAAAAGATAAATTCTGACACCAAATCTAACAAAAAGACATAAAAGTCTTTACAACATGAATCTCTAGGACTGGATCAGAGTATAAATATCTTATTACATTCTGAACAAACTTTAGAAAGATTAGCTACAAATTCCATAATTATCTCTGCTATCAAGAAGTCGAGATTTGGAAGAAAAAAGAAGAAGAAGAAAGTATTACTTTGAGTTAGATTAATTCTTTACTCCTCGTCCATATAAATCTCAACACGAGAGAAAGATGAAATTACATACAGATAATTCTTGAAGGAGGCATTGAATCTCCGCAATCAAAGTAAAAAATAAATATAGTATCTAAATGGGTAATGAGAGACCCAAAATATTCATTTGATAGTTATGTTCTTCTAAAAGATCAGGGATGTCTATTTTGTGAGATCTAACGGCCATAATATCTTGTTAGATATTATCAAAATAGGGCATGTCAATGTAACCGCCCTAATTATGCGGAACTTTAAGTTTAACTCCTTTATTTTTTTTATATAATCAAATGGTTTTTTATTCCCATAATGATCACTTATATTATATATTTTTACGATATATTTTGAGAGACTCGTGATGGTTTGTTCACTTACATGAACATATTTAAGAATATCGTTAAGAATGTTTTGTTTTGACGTGATGGAAACCCATGCAGTTTTATACAAAATCCATGACTACCGAAAATAAAGAAAAATAAAGAATAAGAAATTTAAAGATTAAATGTCTAAATGAGTGGATGAAACCGAAATACTAAATTTAATGTATTTTTAGTATTTTTTCCTTTGTTCTTCAGTCTTCAATCTAGGAGGGTTACTCAGTGATGTTTGATACTCAACTGCTATATTATAATCCTAGTACGAGATTTGAGGTTAGTGATATAAGTCAGATCCCAGCCGATCAAGATGTTGTGTGTGTGGTGTTCAGTATAGCTAGGGCTTTATCTAAAACCTTTACCCTTATATCCTATCAGTATCGGTAGTTAACCAAACGGTAAGTGCCTCAGGCACTATCATTTCACTAACACAATATATACCGGTAAAATTTCGTTGCCAACATCCGATAACCGTTATGTCAGAAAATATCGATAACAACTGCAAATTTTCAGTGAGGGATTGACATCCATACTAACTGGCCCAAGATGGTACTTTATGAAAACTGAGTTTCCAGTAAAATCTATTTTGTCATGGAAACTGAGCTGGAAATCGACACAAAATTGTTTCCCTTAATAGACAGATTATATAGATTTTCGCTATATTACAGATAAGAGATATGATGTTAGAGCATTGGTCGGTCGAACTCACAAGTGTTGTTATCTCAAGCTTTTTTTTCAAATTTAGTTGTCAAAAAATATCTTGATTTCTAGTCTACAATTAGTTAAGTTGGATTAGGATAGAAGTGTAATTGAGAAATGGACATCACGGCAGATGCGTTCTACCGTTTGAAGGTGAAGATCAACCGAAGCTTGTGGAGAACTTCTTCAACAAAAAATAAGTGAAGACTGAACCGCATATTTCTCAAACTATATTCACCTTTCTATCTATGAGACGCTATCGCATAACTAGTTAGACTATCATTCGCATTTCAAGAATTTCGATTCAAGTTTATCTTGTAAATAGCTACGAAATATATGACCAAGCTTAATGAACATTTCATACTTGATGAATTTCGGTTAAGAACAATTTATCGTTCGCAATCAAAATCATGATTCAAGAATTATCATTCAAAAATAACATAAAAAAGTGATATATGTCATTGATGTTATTCAGGAATGTTTCAAATCAGTTTATAGAGAAATATAGAACTATTGTAAATTCAGATACAAGACCGTATATAACAGTCTAAAAAACTGAAAAAACTGTTATAGATCTGAAGCTGTAATACATGTAGTTAGTACACATAACATAGTAGCTATATGTCGACAAATAGATTTCTGGTACGTATATCTGTATGCACACCTTAAAAATTCCGTGAACTTGTGAAACTGGGTCGATACGCAAACCAGTACGCGTACTAGAAAACAATTGTTGGTCCTGGAACCAGTTTGGTATCCATACCGGTACACGTACCAGAAAAGTTCTGTGAACTCCGGAACTGATTATTGTCTTAAGGTATCCATACCAGTACACGTATCAAAAAAGTTCTGTGAACTTCGAAACTCGGTCTTGTTATAAAATATACATACCGGTACACGTACTTTGACTTAGCTGTTCACGAACCGGTTAATTATTTGTTCCTTGTACATCTAATTACCATGTCGATTAAATTATTATACATTTAAATTATTTCTCCTAGATAATTAGCATTTGAATAATCTCTAGAAACACCATAGACATATTTGATCACATAATTGTGACTCGAGTTAAGTTTTAAGTGTTTTATGAAAATGCTCAAGCTTATAGTTCAGTTAGCTAGTTTCGACAAATCATTCATGAGCGTGGTCTTTGTACATGGTTCGGTTACGGTTCATCATAACCAAAGTGTATATCTTGTTATGTAAATATGATTCAAAGATTTATCTAACGGTGGATATTATTTGCTTGGTTCCAAAGCTATCTTAGCTTAAACCTAAAGTAAACTATGATCTGTAAAAATGGGAACCTCAAGCAACTGGGATATTTGAATCCCGATACTGCTTTTCTTGGTGTGTCCTAGTTACAAAACTAGAGTTGTCCTAAAACCCTTTTAGGGTTTAGCGACTACTAAGACTTCATAGGGATTCGTGAATCCAGGTCCAGCTATTGTTTATCTGATAACTCGAGTATCTTAATCTTGTTTGATTGTTCAGCTGCTCACTTGAACAACATAGATAATAGATAATCAAAGTTCTCATCGTCTCAGACTTTGATTGATTCCACAAGTTTAATACTTATGGGTAAATAATAATCTAGTCTGAACTTCGGGTTGCGTATGTAGCACCCCCAAAGTTAGCAGCTGACTAATCCAAGAGATTAACTAAATACAGATGCACAAAGAATCTAAATCATATACTTAAGCATTCAATTAAGAAATCTGCTACAAAATTTAACCCAAAAACTAGCCCCGCTATGAAATATATGTATATATACAAGAACTCCTCTCATATGATACATATACAATAGTAATTTGTTTTGCAAATATAAACATAGCAGAAGATAACTAATTAACGGAGTCAACCCCTCGAAGCTTTCGCTGCGCAACTCTGTTCTGTCCCTGAAACTGAAAGTGGGAAATGGTGAGCACATCATCCCTAGAAGGGGTGCCCAACAGGAATAACATTTAACTTAAAGAAATCATGAGCAAGATTTGGAAAAAAATACATGTTTTCCCAAACATCAAAGTGACTACGTCACTGGAAATACACAAACATGTATATGGACAAACTCCTTATTCAAGAAATGTATAATAGTGATACCGGGATGTTCCACACCTAATAATATATTCATGCCGGGTTGTTCCATACGTAATATGCATAAAATCTGAATTCATGTAGGTATAAATGTGAAGAAGCGTATCCTATTGTTTATGGGTGAAAATCATTTCTGCCGATTTTGGTAATTTTGGGTGTGTGGGGTGAGAAACAAATCTAAACCCTAAACAATGTACTGCATCAGAGTACTTTTGATTCGAGATATCAATCTGTACAATCCTGGCCTAAACCAAAAAATGGTCGTTCCAGGCTTGCTTCGGTCACAAAGTGAAGGAGAAGGGTTGGTCTTAGGGAGGGAAGCGAATAAAGTGTTGATGTAATACCCTGTAATTTTAGTTATCGTTTCGGGTCGGGTTTTAACCGAGTTAGTTAGGTTGTTTTTTGCATTTCCTTAGCCTATATGGGTTGCTTGAACTTCTCTTATCAACTTAGTTAAATGTGAGGGTTTAAATAGTTACCTAATTACAATTCTTATTAAAAAAAAAAGGAAGAGACATTTAAAAGGAAAGAGTTATAAAACATAAAGAAAAACTAGATAGAAAAGGGAGGAAGATGGAGCTAGAGGTTTTTGGAGAAGAAAGATAAAGAAAATCAGGAGGTGTTTGTAGCAAATTAAGAGGTAGAATGCTAGATTCTCTTTCTCCTTGTGTTTTGATTTTGATTTCGATAATTTTACATACTTAGGTTTCTGAAATTTATTCGTGTCTGTATGTGCATCCAATTGATGACCAGCCTTGTGATATTGATAGAAAACATGCTTAGGAAAGACTAATTAAAAATTGAGGATATTTCACCAAAGATTCACCGTTGAATGTTTGTTTAAATTTGGATATTGACTTCTGAAATTTCTGTACAGTTTCGCTTTGTTTGTTCTTGGATGTGTTTCGGCAAACTTGATGATATCAAAATGATATTGGGTCTTAATAAAAGTTATAGATATATGTGTTATCTTTAATTGTGCGTTAAGTTTGCTAAATATAAAATTATTATGAATTTACTGTGAATATTTTTTTAAAATAAAGTAATTTGCCCAGATTTTAGAAGGATCGTATAAAATCATTATCTTTCATTTGAACCGTTGGTTTTCTGTAAATTTTGATATGTCATATATAAATGTGTTATAAATGTTCACCTTAAATTTGAAGAAGATCGGATCGAGGAATCATTGCAAAATCTATAACGTAAAATTCTGCAGTTAGTGTGTTTGCTTAAATGGTTGAAAGAATTACATCGTTAGTTGGGTTATGAACTTATGACTTGTTGATGAAGTAGTTTTCTTTTCTGTTTTAGGGCATAATTCTCACCCAGTTAGTTTGACTATTATTTTTTGTTGTAATTTTTATATGAAAGAGTATCTTTTCATCTTTAAAACTAGCCAAGAATCAACTGATTCCGATAAGTAATGAAGTCTGGGTGAATTTTTGAGTATAGACTTCCAAAACTATAATCTCTGAAGATCTTTGTCACTGTCCTATTTATTTGAGAATTTTCAGATCCGATTTATACCTGATCTCTTCTGGTTATGGTTTTTATTTAAAAGCGGAGTCTCTCAGCTTTCTAACAAGACCAAGTTTGCTAAATTTCATTGTGTAATGATTTTTATAAGAATTTTTGAATGTACACTGTCGAAACTGCAATTTCTGAGAAACGTGATCTCTGTTCTGTTTTTGTGAAACACTTTGAGATAGATATAAAACTCATTGATTTTACATATAATTTTTATATGAAACCTTATGTTCTGTTCTTTAAAATGAGCCAAAAACCAATGCATTTGGTTGAGTAATGAATCTTGTGTGAATTTTTAAGTTGGAACTCCCAAAACTGTAGTTTCTCTGTGATGTTTTTACTGTCTGACTTCCCGATGAGATTTCAACTTGGTTTATGAATTTATTGTTTTTACCTATAATTTTTATATTAGAGGTTATCTTATTTCCTTTAAAAAGATCCAAGAATCAATAGATTCCGATAAATAATGAAGCTTGCGTGAATTTCCTAGCAAAGACTACCAAAACTGCTAGTTTTCTGTGGACAGTTTACTGTCAGAATTTTCAATCGTGGTTTGGACCTGTTCTTCAACTGTTTGTTTTTGCTAACAATTTTATATGATACCTTATTTATTTTTCTTTAAAATGAGATAAGAATCACTCATTTTCGTTGTGTAATGAAGTCTACACAAATTTTTGAAAAGCAAAAGTTTATCTGATTATTTTTTGATTAGTATATTAAAAAGAAAAAGAAAAAGAAAAGAAAAATAAAAAGTTTTATGTAATGATAATGTTTTTATGTAATAATAATGTTTTACGTAATGATTACGTTTTGTGTAATAATAAATTATTAGTGGTGAGTTAAACGAATCCAAAGAAACAAAATTCAAACTCAAAGTGAGTAAACTAAATAAGAGTGAGAGTGAGAGTTAGTAAAGAGGGAGAGCTAAATTCAGAGTGAGAGTCAAAGAGTTCTTCTGGTAAAAAAAAACATAGAAGAAAAGAAAAGGGGGCGGTACCATTTTCCTTTCCTCCGAGAACTATAAATGGTGTTTTTATTTTATCGGTGTCATTCCCAACATCGTTTCGGTATGGAATTGAGGTAGGCGCAACACAATCTAAAACTCTTTTTATTTATGTTTTTGTTAATTAAATTCATATTTACAAGTTTTCAATAATATATGATCGATGTTGTGAACATGATTATGAATGTTGGGCTGCGGTTCATAGATTGTAATTCTTAAAAATTATTTATGACGGGATACGAGATATCCTTGGAAACGGTTTTGTTTCTTAAACCCACGTGGGGCTCCTTGAGGCGAGCGGATTGATTGAATTTATTGTTGTATTATATTTTTTGATGGGATACGAGATATCCTTGGGAACGATTTTGTTTCCTAAACCCACGTGGGGCTCCCTGGGGCGAGCAGATTGATATAATTTATTATTGTTTATGGATCTGGTGTTTCCATGTGTTGGCTCCATGGGGCGAGCGCATTGATTGAATTTATTATTGTTTATAGATGTGGTGTTTCCATATGTGGGCTCCCTGGGGCGAGCAGATTGATTGAATTTATTATTGTTTATGGATGTGGTGTTTCCATATGTTGGGCCCTGGGGCGAGCGGATTAATTGAATTTATTATTGTTTATGGATGTGGTGTTTCCATATGTTGGCTCCCTGGGGCGAGCGGATTAATTGAATTTAATTTAATTTGGTTCTCTTTTCTTCATTTGATATGGGCTCCTAGAGGAGGAGCAATATTTTAAATGGGTCGAACAAGTGTCTTGGGTAAGTTTAACCTTAATGATTTGATCATCTTAAAATTGTTGATTGTGTATTTGGTGCATCGTCTGATGAACTACGGTCGTGCTTGATCCTTTTGGGTATGTAGGGAGCCGCTTAGCGGTCCAGCACGTAGAGTCATAAAAATTTAGGTTAAATCAACGGTTAGATCTTACGAAATGAATTTCTTAGTTTTCCGCTGCGACAGAAATGGTAACATGAACATAAACTAAATAAGCCTGAATAAATTATATAATGAGCTTGGTCTTAGTAGCCGGGCCTCGGCTATGGTATCCAAGTGGCACCTCGGGTTTTGAAAACCGGGGCGTCACAGTTGAGACCAGAATAGTTGATTCTGGAAGTGTGGGCGTTTTTATGACTTATACCAGAAAGTAGAACTGGTAAGCAGGATGGAAAGCTACCAGGTGATTTCTAGATATTGTGTGTTGCCGACCAAAACTTGTTTTTTGGTGGAAATAGGCGAAACCTATTTATACAAGTCATAGTGAAACGTACCCTAGTCTTGTAGGAAGTGGAAACGATTGAGTGGTGGAAGAAAAGAGTAACGTGTAACTGCTAGACGTTATGCTTCCATGATGAAGGAAGTGAAATCGTATAACCGTCAGTCATTACTCTTCCAAGATGAAGGAAATGAATTGTTTACACCGTTACTTCTCACCACCACTAATTATCATACTTCATGACACTTTCTTGTAACGAGCGCATTGTACGCCGCACGTTGTAAATCGCTAGACCAATACCCTGATGAGCATCCCCCAGTTTATGACATATTTTTATGTCTCGAATATTTCTGTGAAAACATGTAGCACTTTTCTACATTTGGCAAGTTAAAATTGAGAGGCTTGCCATAGGTAAATAGCATGTAATGCTAGGCTCGTCTAGGCTAGTCGCCTAAAACTTGTCGTGAGCTTATCGGTTTGTTGGAGAACTTGGATGGCTGAGTTTTCATCTCATGAAGAAGGATGGACATTGATTATGGACACATCTTATTGTATAGTGAAGTGTCGTCGGCCACATGCTAATGGAATGGTGGCATGAGAGTAGCCGTGGCATAGTGGTATGCCAGAGACGTTGCGGCATGGCCAAAGCTAAAAATTGGCTCCACAACCAAAGTTAGGGTTTGGAGCCGTTGGAAATATTTGTCGTGGTTATAAAGGTTTGGCGAGGCCAAATCTTGGCGCCTTGGAAGGATTTTGCGTGGCGAAGGAGCCGTGGAAGAATTATCCTTAGAAGAATTGGGGGCCAGTAAGCAAAATGGGCCCGAATTTATTAGGAATGCGTGTGGTGCATTTAGGGGGACCTAATTGGTCGATGGGAAGGGGGACGACGAGCTAAGATGTGGCCACACTTCCAGTGCACTGCAGCGGATTTAAATCAACCTGATTGGTCGATGGAAAGGGGGATGACAAGCAGCATGGGGCCGGCCTCATTCGAAATGCGTGTAGCGCATTTAGGGAGACTTGATTGGTCGATGGGAAGAGGGGACGATAAGCTGGGGTGTGGCCATACTTCCGGTGCGCTGCGGCTGATTTACAGCGACCTGATTGGTCAAGGGAAATTGGGCCAGTTAAGGATGGGGCGTGTCCAATGGCAAGTGGCGCCAGCTGGCCTAAGGCATGGCCATCCCTCCCTTTGCTACTGCGGTTCCCAGTTTTTTCATATTCTGGGCGAGGTTTTGCACCTGCTAATCCATGGAGGATTAACTACCTAGTTTGCCTAGGCTTAATTTTTGACAAGCAAGGTCTAGTATGTTGCACCAGGCGCGAAACCCTGACTTCTGCAAGTTAGTAAGGTTGATTGAATTCTATGTGTCAACACATAGCTCTTTTAAGTTCATTTCCAGAGAGCAGCATGCTTTTCTGATTGAATACCTTATGCAGAGATCTTATTCTTGATACTTGGAGATTCGTGCTACTCTACTGTGAGTGAACACGAATCGTCATGCCATATCAACATTAAGAGTTCAGCCGGAGAACATAGCATAGAAGGCATTCAGAAGAACTTATATTAAGTGAATATGCGTGAGGCGCCGAAATTTACAGAACATCTGGGATTCGCCAGTCTGGATAAATTTCATGTAAGTATATTGAGCGGCTCAATAAATTTGCCAGTAGAGAGGTTAGCACACGTGACTCTGTTTATTTGCAGAGTGACGTCACATCGGATGCAAGGTTTTACGATTTAACCCTAATCTAAAAACAACCATCAACATTAAGTCCCCTGCTTAGCACGTAATAGTGGCATTGTTGCGGGGTAAGCATGAGGTGGTGACGGTCAAGAGAAAAATGGAAGTGGGGTGGCAATACATGAAAATTTTTTCAGGGAAATTTAACTTACCTTTAGTGTAAGGCATGAGGAATCCATGATCTTTGAATTGACGACTTGGCGCATTTTCGTCTCGACCGGGGGTGTCTACTTAGAGTCTTACTTCCCGGAACATTGGTGCCAATTTGGGCCATGGGGTGGTAAAGATGGTGCTTCCGGTTTGGGAATGGCGGACGCACGGCTTTGAACGGTGGAGATTGCGTTATCTTGAACAGTGAAGATTGTAATTCAACCTTGGCCAAGTGGAGATGATGCTGCAGAATAGCAAGTAGCGCGGATGGCTTGGAAGGGCCGATTGGCATGACTAGATTGGAAGTTCCAATGGGCTGGCTGGCTCGGAATAACGCTATTAGCTTGGGCGTAGATTTCTGGCACAGGCCTGGCGCGGCTGACTTGGAGTAGCGGATGACACATCTAGCTTGGCATGGTGGATGGCACAGCTAGCTTGTAGTGGCGGATGGACGCAACTAGCTTGGAAAGCCAATGCAGCGTTGGCTTGCTTGGAAGGTCGATGGAGTGTTGGCTTGCTAGGAAGGCCGATGGCGTAGCTATCTTGGAAGGATCGGAAGGGCCAATGGAGCGTTGGATTGGAAAGGCCAATAGCGTGGCTAGCTCGGAAGGGCCGATGGCTATATCTATGGCCTGGTGGATGGCACAACTTTGGCTTGGAGTGGCTGATGATGCGACCAGCTTGGAATGGCGCTGCAAGCTTGGACACAGACTTCTGGCACGTGTGTGGTGCAGCGGGCTTGGTAAATATGAGGCCACGGGGCGTTGGCATAGTGTTGGCTTGGCCGTGGAGATTAGCGCCATGGAACGCTAACACCGTGCTCCCAACTGCCTTCTTTCGTGCGTAGCTTAAACGAGAAACCTTCCTCCATTCTAATTCCAAAAGTGTTGTGATTATAAAAGGAAACCTTCTTCCACCCAAACTCCAAAGTAATGTGTATAAAAGGGGTCGCACATCTTTTTTTTTCTTCAATATCGGCTTTGTTTTCACCTTTTCGCGTTAGTAACAAAGCAGAGAAGTAGGCGAGCGCACTCCAGGTATGTGTTCCAAATTTTTTTATTTTTTTTATTGTTGGTGTAAACCCTAGCCATAAACATATTCTCCATAAACCCATAGAAATACTTTTGTATGAATGATTCTTCGCTGCTAGCCGCCTCGTAGTAATATTAGCCGTCACAATAGTAAGAAGGCCAAATATTATGCAAAATAGGCGCACGTGAATGGGTGGATGTCGTTAGTTCTTCTCCCGTGAAAACCTAGCTTTAGGGTTTCCTTTTCCTCTTGTGGACGTGTACACAGTTTCCGTGGTGGAAACATTCTTCTTTTGGCCGTGAGCATATTTCCCATGACCAAACGTAACTTGGCCGAGGTCATGCTTTACGTGGCTTCGTATGTTCCCTGCGGCATTGCCTAGTTTCGGCCAAGAGCGTACTTCCAGCGGCATCACGTGCATCTCGTTGAGCCTTTAGTCGTGAATGCCATGACATGTAGTCAAAAGAGAGATTTCCGTAGCAAATGTGTTGTTGACCCTTGATTGTGGTGACCAAATTTTTTGATAAAATCTCCATGTATGCTTTTCTTCAAAGTAGTAATTCTTTGCTTTTTCTTTGTTGTAGTTACTTCAAAAGCATAAGGAATTTTGTTAAGATGTCACCTGAAAGTAGTTCCGCCGCCGCGTTGAGGAGTGTCAACAACTCCAAACCGAACACATATGATGATTTCTTTATGAAGTCTTCTACGATTACAAGGACCCATCCCAAATTTGTGGAAACTCTTATGACTGATTCGGAGAATGATGGAGAAGTCCAATCAGTCTGCCCAGGGCGTATAATGAGGTTTTGCCTTCAGAAGAAGTTCATGATGATAAATGGATGAAGTTCATGATGAGCCATGATCATGTAAAGGCCAACTTAAATGAGGCGCAAATCATGCATGCTGTCATGGCGCCTGCGATACTCAAAATTAGAAAATATGTTGCAGGGTTGATTACTTTCATCTCCAAGTGGTGCCCGAAAACTCACACAGCTATATGTATATGGGGTGAAATGACTATTTCTTTCGAAAGTGTAGCCGTTCTGTTGAGTCTCCCGATAATCGGGAATCTTGATTTTATCTTGCCCGAGGAAGAAGAAAAAATATGTGCCACTTTGGTCACAAAAGCAACGGGATATATTCGAAAGAATTATGAGGAGAAGTGCTTCTATAACTGGTAGGTGTTTGAGTGGTTCCCTGATGATCCGGGGTCAGATATAGTGCTAGATAGTACGCTCCATGTTGCTGCATTTTAGCTCTATGGCTGTCCAGAGATATTTTCGATGATGGCTCTGGTAAGAAGGAGATAAGACATGAGTTTATCAAATTTGCCATCAAATTGGCGAAAGGCGTTGTTCTTCCCATTGTCGGCTTATTTCTTGGTTCTTTGTACACCCATTTGGATCATCTGGTCATGGACATGTATGCTTCAAATGGTTATATGAAAGTGGACTCATACGTTCACGTCACTTTTCTCGAGGCGTGGTTGTGGGAGCATTTCAAAAATTATACTCCTAACCTGAAAGTTTTGTTTCCTGATGCGTACGGCGGTTCTAGGATACTCCGTTGGTTGGAGAGGCGTCCAAGAGATGGAGTAAAGCTCATTGATTTACTTGACAATTCGCATGTGGTTAATTTTCGTCCTTGGACCCCGGCCCATGCCTCCATAGTTTAGCCGAATACTTTTGTCGTTGTTCCGAACTTGAATTTTCTTTCTGCTTGAGAGAATATGAGTGTTGGAGATATTGTATTCGTGCAAGGCTGCACTGTAGGGACAGAATATTGCAAGATACTGGGTTACGAACATAGTAACAAATACAAGAGAAAAGTGTCACAAGATAATGCGATAATAGAAGAAGCACGGGATAAGTGTGAAGGGTTTGCGAATATAGAATAAATTTACGATCAAAGGTTGCGATGCTTCGCAGGTTATATACAGTTGTACATATTTCACTATAAATACTAGTTCAAATGATAGATTGGGTATTCTTTAAGTGAGTGTTAGAAAAAGTCTTAAGAGATAGAGAACAGAGAAAATTGTAAATGTTCTAATTTCCATTAACATATTTCTTTGTAATCAGTTGAGAATATTAATCAGTAAATTGTCATTTTTCATCAAGAACTTCTTAAAGTTTTATGAATTCTACTGAGGGTGTAGTTGTAGGATTTCCTGCAACTACATAATTGGCGCTAGAAACAGGGAGCTGAAGATTGTTATAGCAAGAATTTGAAGGAGTTTTGGAAATTTAAAGATTAAATGGAGTCAGTAGATGAAGATTGCAAAAGAGAAGAACGTAATATGATCACAAAGACAATGATTGATGAATTTCATAACAACATGAAGGGAAGGATACACAAACGAGATTGTAGAGGAAGAAAGATCATGGAAGTGGACAAAATAACAACTTTGAAAGAATGGGAAAAGAAGAAAATCACATTTTCAATAGAAAAAATTCCAAATGAAGACTTGAACCACACTTCACCATTAGTAGTCACAATTCCGATCATGCGAGAAGAAAATAAAGCTACAAAATCTATAGAAAAATGGAAATTAAACCGAGTTTTGATTGATACAGAGAGTTCTGTTGATATTATATTCTATCATGCACTTAAGGGGATGGGGATTAAAGATGAAGAGATCACAAATTCAGAATGTCTTTTCCATGGATTGGGAAAATCTACAACAAAATCCAAAGGGGAAATAATGTTACGAGTACCGCTGGGAGAAATCGAAACACACATAGTTTTATGTGTGGTAGATATGGAATCTCCATATAATATGTTGATGGGAAGACCATGGATTCATGCGATTAAAGCTGTTGCTTCGACATTACATCAATCAATTAAGTTTCCTACACCAAGCGGAATACAAGAAATAAAAGGGGATCTTGATAGTGCAAAATTTTGTTATCAGATTGAAGTAAAACAGTGTAGAGGGAGAGCAAGAAAGAAAAAATTTCGTAGAAAAATTGCGAAAGAAGCGAAAAAGGAAGAGGAGTTCATAGTGTATACAATAAGAGCAAGAGAAGGAAAAGGAATACCAAGTGAGATCCCAGAAAAAGAAGGAGAACCAATGAAAGTAATCAAAGAACCAACACCTATGGGAGAGCAAAGTCCTAGTTACGTTGCAGCAGAACCAACCAAAGAAATAAATATTGGAATTGAAGAGGATCCTTTAATCTTGCGAATTGGAACTAAGATGGACGAAGAAGAAGAGAAAAGAATCATTGATCTCTTACGAGAATACAAAGATATATTCGCAGGAAGTGTAGATGAAATACCAGGAATTGATCCATCAGTGGCGTGTCATAGATTGAACATAGACAAAAGCGTAAGACCATTCAAACAAAGAATAAGAAAGATCTCGCAAAATTATCATGCACAAATAGAAGAAGAATTACAAAAGATGCTGGATGCAGGAATCATAAGAGAAGCAAAATACCCAGAATGGATTGCGAATATGGTCATTGTTCCAAAGAAGAATAAAGGGATAAGAATTTGTATAGATTTCACTGATCTAAACAAAGCATGTCCCAAAGACAGTTTTCCATTTCCAGACATACCACAAATGGTAGAATCAGCTGAAAGACATGATAGAGTCACTTCACTCGATGGATATAAAGGGTACAATCAAATATCACTCGCAGAAGAAGACCAAGAACATACTGCCTTTTTTTCTCCAAGAGGTTTATATTGTTATGTGAAGATGCCATTTGGTCTGCGAAATGCGGGTGCTACATATCAACGAATGGTCGAAAAGGTGTTCGCAAAGTGGATACATAAAACCTTAGAGGTGTATGTAGATGATATGTTGATAAAAAGTAAAGAGGCCAAAGATCATGTGCAAGATTTGATGGAAATATTTGAACAAATGAGAAAATTCAACATCAAATTGAATCCTGAAAAATGTGTAATTGGAGTTGCTTCAGGAAATTTTTTGGGATACATAGTATCAAAGGAGGGAATACAAGTCGATCTAGAAAAAGTACAAGCAATCCGTGACATGCCAACACCTGCAACGGTAAAACAAGTGCAAAGACTAAATGGACTCTTGGCTTCACTTGGAAGATTTATTTCGCGAATGTCAGATAAGTGCAAACATTTCTTCAACATACTTAAGAAGGGAGCAAAATTCAAATGGACTGATGAATGTGAAAAATCTTTTCAAGGAATCAAAGAATATCTCGCGAATACATCCATATTACAGAAACTAGATAAAGATGAAGAATTATTGGTATACCTCGCAACAACTCAATATGCTTTAAGTGCAGTTCTATTGCGAACAGATGCAGGAATAGAAAGGCCCATTTACTACATTAGTAAAACTTTTAACACATCAGAGAGAAATTATTCTAAAATGGAGAAGTTAATCTTATCCCTGGTTTATGCATCATTTAAGTTGCGAATATACTTTCAAGCGCATGTGATAAAAGTGGTAACCAAAGTCCCAATTGAGTCAGTCATGAAGAACACAAAAAGATCAGGAAGAATAGAAAGGTGGAATGCACAAATAAACCATTACAAGATAAAGTACAAAGTGTTATCATCGCAAAAGTCACAAGTTGTCGCAGATTTCTTGGCAGAATTTCCTTTGGAAGAAGATGAGGCATTAGAAGAAATGATGGATATTGAAGAAGAATTTGGGAATCCAAAAGACCTATTAACATAACCAAATAGGTGGGAAATTTTAGTAGACGGATCATCCAACAGTGAGGGGAATGGAGTAGGAGTTGTGTTGATTTCACCAGAAGGAGAAAGAATAGCATTCTCATTCAAACTAGAATTTGCATCCACGAACAATGAAACAGAGTACGAAGCTGTAGTGCATGCATTGAAGATCGCAATAGAAAAGAAGCTCGAAAATATAAGAATAACAAGTGATTCTCAGCTGGTAATTTGTCAAATTAAAGGGGAATATACCACAAATGAGTCTTCTTTGAAGAAATACAAGAAACTCGTTGATGAATTATTTGCGAAGATACCAAAGTTAAAATGGAGGCATATAACAAGGAAATACAATCGACTCGCAGATGCTTTTGCATTCATTCCAAGTATGATGACAAACCCTAATACAAGAAATATCAAAATCCAGAAAATTCAACATCCATCAGTGAATAAAGAAGAATAAATTGAGGAAGCAGTTGCGATGGAAGTAGAAAGGGAACTACCAGACGACATCGCAGAAGATCTCGCAGATTGGAGAAAGGACATTCATGCATATCTCGTAAAAGGAGAAATACCCAGGAATAGACTAGAAGAACATAAATTAAAGAGTCGTGCAACAAATTATGAGTTACGAGAAGGAATTTTATACAGAAAATCTTTCAGTGGACCAAAAATATTGAAGATGTTTAACTCGTGAAGAAGGAGAAAAAATATTGAAGATGTTACATGGAGGAGAAGCTGGTAATCATAGTGGGTGAAGATCTCTAGCTTATAGAGCAAAAATACAAGGATATTACTGGCCTTATATGCACACAGACGCAAAATTGTTGGTGAGACGATGCAAAGAATGTCAACGACATGGGAAAAGAACTCATGCACCAGGGGCACCATTAACCTCTTCAACAAGCTGCTGGCCTTTCGGGGAAATGGGGATTGGACATTGTTAGCCCATTTTTACCTGGATCTGGGCAGAGAAGATACTTAATAGTCGCAACATATTATTTCACGAAGCTCGCAAAAGTAAAAACAGTACAACATATTCGCGATAAGGATGTTTTTACATTCATATTTGAGAATATCATTTGTAGGTATGGAGTTCCAGCACAATTAGTATCCGACAATGGGAAACAATTTGAAGGGAAGAATATAGAGATGTTACTCGGTGCTTTTATGATAAAATGTGGGAAATCAACTCCATTATATCCACAAGCTAATGGACAGGCAGAGGCAACAAATAAAACAATCGCAGATACAATCAAAAAGAAATTAGAAGGACATCTCAGAGGGTGGTGCGAGCAAGTGCCTAGTGCAGTCTGGGCATATAATACAACTAGAAGGGAGGCAACTGGAATGTCTCCTTATTGTTTAACATATGGAGTAGAAGCAGTATTGCCAACAGAGGTTGTAATTCCGACAACAAAGAAAGAAGTCTGGGAAAGAAATTTAAGTGCAGGGGTGATATTAAGTGAACTGGATGATTTGGAAGAAAAAAGGGAAAAGGTGTTGCGACATATGAAAATTTATCAGGAAAGATTAGCTCGAGAGTATAACAAGAGAGTTATTGAACGTGAGTATCAACCAGGTGATTTGGTCATGCGAGAAACACCTCCCTACCAGAAAGAAAATGGAGGAAAACTAGCACCAAAATGGGATGGACCATATGTCATTAAAGAGGTTGTGGGAAGTGGAGCTTATCGGCTGATGGATCCAGAAGGGAAAGACATGGGTTTAAGACTTGGTCGACCCTGGAATAGATTGTATTTAAAAAGGTATTATCCATAAAACTCATGATAATTTTGCGAATATCGTTTGCTCGCACAAAAACTACCAAAATTACACATTTTAAAATTCTTATTGCGATCTGATTTCATTAAAGAAAGACGCAAAAATTTATTTGCGATCAGCTTTCATAAAAGAAAGCCGCAAACTGTGATCAACTTTCATAAAAAGAAAGAAAGCCGCAGAAATTTTACACAGGCAAACCTTTGTGACGTACACCCTAGTTCGCGAAGCAACATTTCGCAAGAGGCAAAGTCCTAAAGTACGTCATTTAAGGGGGTACCTATAAGCATGGCTCAGGGGAAACATAACACCACCACGGAACCTGAGTACATGGACATTACGGGGTACATAAAGCAAAAACGGGGTACCTATCCGGGTAAGACACCTTGGATTCTCAACCTAATCTTGCGATGTAACATGATTTAGGTTGGGCGACTAAGGCATACTGTCTTTCCCAAGAAGTGCAGAAAACGATCAAGGCGCCGAGGTACACGGTTGAGTCAAGAGTGCCGGATGGGTTTGAAGCACATCTGCCATTCTTGACAAGTCTTGGCAAATGATGCACTTGGCCCAAAGATACCCCATAGGGTGCAACCTCGTAACTATAAGCCCTATAGGCAAAAAGGATAAGAGGTTGCCAAAAAAAGCTGGTTGTTTCTAGAACCGGATGGGAAGAGCTAACCTTGTATGGTCGATGTACGCTTCCTTGAAGGGGCAACCAAGGGGAAGATAAAGGGCAGCACCCTCCATTAGGGAGCTGATAAGTGATATAAGACGCAAATGTCACGAGGCTTTTTGTTTGCAAGAACATAAAGGCTTGTCATATTTGTGCAACAATCATATTTCTGCGAGTAAAAAAAATAAATATATATATATATATACTCGCAGAATTAAATACAAAGAAGTTAAGATGAGATCAATGGGTTATTACATGAAAGTGTGATAACGTCCTGCGATTTCATCGCAAGACGATAATGTAACAAGGATGTATATTCGCAAGTATATTCAGACTTGTCATATTATCGCAAACACAAAAATATTGTTAAGATAAAGTCAAGGGGTTGAGGTATGTGAATGCACCAACGTCCTGCGATTTTATCGCAAAAGAGGTGGCAAAGTAAGACCTTTACTTAGGAAGGCATGATAAGACCACAAAAACTAATGAAGTCAATTCCGTCAATATCATCGGAGATTCTTTATATTCTCAACAAGAATATATATCAAGAACTCCTACCAAAAGAGGCAATTTTATTCGCAATCAAGGATGGATATTTCATACTCATTAAATTTTTCGAGGATTGAATACTTCTCATATTTCTTCAAGTATTGAATACTTCTTATACTTCTTCAAGGATGTTTCATAATTCTTATACTTCTTCAAGGATGTTTCATAATTCTACAAGGAGGTTTCATACTTCTTATACTTCAAGGGGGAGATTTCTTATTTACTTCGCAACAACCTGAAACTTTGCAACTTAAACTGAGGAAGATATTCTAATACTTACAACAACAATTGATCACCTGAAGAGCAATAATAAGGGGAAAGGGAGTACTAAGCTAAATCTTCAAGATATGTTATTTCTCTTCATATGATCAATTTATTCAATTTATGCAAATCAAGAAAGTATTCAATTAGAGAAAATTCAAATCATTATCGCAAAATATAAAATATACTTCTTAAGGAACATAAACAGTAAGCATAATTGTTTGTAAAAAGAGGACCAACAGTAACCAAGAGAAACAGTTCAAAAGAAAGAAAAATAAGAGGATTAACGATAACTTGGGAATGAATTTTATCATGCTTAATTCTCTTCATCAACACTTTGTGCTGGATCTTTAAGATGAGTAGGATCATCAGCAGTGTTCAATTCTTGGGAAACATTACCCTCTGTAGAGCCTTCAACATGAGCTTCTCCTTGAGGGATAGATTCTTTTTCACCATCAAGTCCTTCATCATCACTCTCGTAATCAAAGTCACTATCAGGATCACGAGAAACTTCATCATCAGATATTTCCAGAGGTTCAACTTTCACTGGAAACAAGGATTTTGATAAGAGAATGTTGTTTACGAAGACTTGAGCTTTCAGATGACTTTCACAAAGTAGAGCCTTCTGGTGGTTAGTATCTTCAATATCTTTGGCATAAGCAAGATGGTTGAATCTCCGATTGGCACGATCACGAGAATTGATCAAACGAGTAGAAAGCAAAGCGTTCTTCTTGCGAAGCTCAGAACAGGTGGTCTCCAATCCAGCTTTAGCATTGCGAAGATTATTCTCAGATTCTGCGAGTGAAACAAAATTCAAAGAATCAATTCTGCGAATATAACAAAGTTTAAAGGTATATCAAAGGCAGTCAAATTTTAATGACTACCTTCTCTTTGTGAAGTAAGAAATTGAGCTAAAGATAGACAACAATTCTTCATCTGACCCATAGATTTATCAAAACCATCACCAACTAATCCTTCAAGTCTGGATTGAAGCTTTTGATCTTTGGAAAGAAGAAATTTATTATCCATCACAAGTTTTGTATTAAGGTTTTCTAGTTGGGAATAATCTTCTTTAAGTTTATTCCTCTTAGTGTTCAAGATTATATTCTTATTAAGAAGGGATTTCTTCTCGGAAGCAAAAGAACTTCTCTCTGCATCTGAAGACTTCTTTAATTCCTCAAGTTCACCTTTTAACAAATAAAGGAGATTTTCTTGATCGCAACATTTACTCTGAAGAATATTCAATTGTTGTGAAGAAACGGCCATTGTATTCAAATACGAACATCTTTCTTCTTATAAGGTTTCATTCTCTTCTAATAGGGTTTCTATTCTTAAATCGGCTTTAGTTAAAGAAGAAGTGAGCTGAGATATTTCATCATTCAAAAATTTATGATCGTAAATTAGTTGGGTATTCTCTTGGAAAAGGGCATCTAAATTATCAAGAGCACATGAATGAAGACTAAATAAGTGGGAAAATTGGTTCAAAAGACTTTCATGATTGGCTCGAAATTCTTCTGCGTCTGATTCATGATGAAGTACCAACATTTTACATTTCTGGATTGATTCTATAAAGGGGAATGGGTTTTAATGGGTGTTTCAAACATGCGAGAAATAGAAACAAATAAAAGGAGAAAATATAAAGATAATAGCAATACCTTTTAATGCATCATTCCTCTTACGAAGGATTGCACAACCTAGAGAATCATTTTTAAGATAGTGATTCTCTATATGAATATTCTCACACTCCGCTTTCAAAGACTCCTGAGTTTGGCGAAGCAATTCAACTTCTTTTTCCAGGGCTTGACGTGAAATAGAAACATCAGGATTGATGAAGTTGTTGAGCATTTCGCAAAATTCAGACTGCGAGCGAACATTTGAAGACTTCGCAGTATTACTCAAAACATCAGATAACATCTGGAAAGCTAAATAAATTCCATCTCGAACTTCTTGAGGAAGGGGAGAAGAATTCGATGGAATCAAAGCAAGTTGTAAATTGCTTGGAGCAACAACACTCAAAGGATTAAGAGATAAAATGGGTTTTTCAAGAGAAGGGGTTGAGAAGGTAGCTTGCGAAGGTTGATCTTGAAGAAGTGTTGATAAATTGACAGGGGTGGGAGACTGAAAACTGGGTAATGGAGTAGAGGCAGGAGTTTGCGAAGAAGTGCTTTCACGAGGAGGAGAGGAAAATTCTTTATCAATTACAGGAAGGAAATCACTGATTGAAATTGATGGCTTGGATTTGATAATACGAGATCTCTTGGTAAGGTTGGATTCTTCACCGACCTACGAATCAAAATTTAGATTAAAAACTGAGGCAACAATATATTGTTTCAGATGGAAGACATAGTATTTTAACTACCTTTTGATTCTCGAATTTTCTTCTTCGAGAGCTAGGGTTTGAGCTTTTAGTCGAAGGTTTCACCTGAGAAGCAGTTTTGCTGAAAGAAATCAAAATCAAACAATGAATTAAATAGAAATAAAAGAGATAAACAAGTGAAAGATGCGAGAGATAAAAGAAAATTACCTCGGAGAACTCATGATGGGATTAACAGGAAGAGAAGGCGATAACCGAAGAAGTGATGTGAGAAGAAGATGAAGTTGCAGAAGTAAAAAGAGAAGGTAAAAAAGATAAGGAAGGGAATAAAAATAGTATATATAAGGGAATAGTTAGGAAACGACGGTTACGAAAAAACATGTCGAAGATTTAATGAAAGAGAAAATACATGTTGCGAATATAACAGGTGATGATAACTATATTAAATTTGCGAGAATAATGATTCTCATGACATTTCTTCTTCGCAGAACTGACATGAGAAGAGGCAAGATGTAGGGACAGAATATCTCAAGATACTGGATTACGAACATAGTAACAAATACAAGAGAAAAGTGTCACAAGATAATGCGATAATAGAAGAAGCAAGGGAGAAGTGTGAAGGGTTTGCGAATATAGAATAAATTTACGATCAGAGGTTGGTATGCTTCGCAGGTTATATACAGTTGTACAGATTTCACTATAAATACTAGTTCAAATGATGGATTGGGGATTCTTTAAGTGAGTGTTAGAAAAAGTCTTAAGAGAGAGAGAACATAGAAAATTGTAACTGTTCTAATTTCCATGAACATATTTCTTTGTAATCAGTTGAGAATATTAATCAGTAAATTGTCATTTTTCATCAAGAACTTCTTAAAGTTTTATGAATTTTACTGAGGGTGTAGTTGTAGGATTTCCTGCAACTACATGCACCTCTAGGCACGTGCCATCCTTCTTCCAGGGGTCTTTCAAGGCGGTCCTTTATAATATTGACAGGGCGGCCTGGCATATGGGATTTGACCAAGGGTTTCCATTTATTCGTCAGCCTTCCACTCCAGAATAATTGTTACCAGTTGCTCTTGACACCAGTGTTCTTGTGCTAGGTAAAACCATTCATTTCTTTCTCTCGGAACGAAGACCTGTGACGACTCCCAAAAATAATACCTTCTGGCAAGGAGATTTCCTCACCACTCATCAGTTTGTTCAGGATGTTATGACAAATCCACATGGTAAACCTTCCTATACGGTTCTAGTAAATAATAAGTTGTTGAAAGAGCTTCCTTCGGGTAAACAAAAATCCTCTAGCTTGGGTGAAGATAATCTCTAGAAGAAGGAGCGAAGGTCGAAAAATCGTACAGGTGGTTTTCGACCAGATTCGGCGGCTCTTGTGTCCTTCAGTTCTTTCGACACGCATGTGTGTATGATTATCTGACTTGGATGAATTGCATAAGTTTTCCACTTCGTCGCTAACTCTTACTTTTGACTTAAGGTCTTGGCGACTCGAATATTTTTTCTAGACTCCCCCGTGACCAAAGGACGACATCTTCTGAGAAAGGAGGCGATGAGACTGAATCCCTCGAAGAAGAATCTGAGGAGGAAGAATGCTCGAGATACGATGATGAGAGGAGTACTTATGATTATAACATCGAGTCATCTTCCAGTGGGACAAAAAATGAGTCGGTAGGTTTTCCACATCCCTCCTCTTCTTAGGTCATTTATTTATTTATACCGAATAAATGATTAATTGGTGATATTTACAGAAAGAGGATGCTTCTGAAAAATAACTCTGAGATGGAGATCCACGGCAATGAAGATGTAACAATGTCTTCAATAATGGAAACCGTACCTGTTAGCAACCCGGAAATAGAAAATGATCATCGTGAAGCCGCTGCTATGCTTCAGATGATGGAAAACGCCCCTACGGCTGCGGGCGTGTTTGTAGACAAAGAATCCTTGCTGGTATCAGAATCAATTGCATGCGCCACTTTCAATCCTCCATTCTTGATTCCTCACGAAGATCATGTGTTGGTTGGAGGCTTCAGTGTACCGGATAAATATGAGGAGTTATATACAAGAATATGGGAGAGATATGGAAATATCGCAACAACCAAGAAGATCACTAGCCGATTCCCGTTAGTTAAGCGAGTAGAAGAAATATTATCTTGAATTTGTGATATGTGCAAGGTGGCTGGTCACACCGTTTCTGGAGATGTAATCTCAAACTGGGAGTTCCACCAGGATATGTGTGTAAACATTGAGTTTAACGCTTCCTGGTTCTGTGAGGGATTTTCCGAGATCCAAAGGCTGCAGGCTGAAACAGTTGATGGTCCTTCCGCGGATTTAATTAATCAACAGGAGGTAAAAGTCGAGAAGTTGTCCCAAGAATTGAAGCTGAAGCAGGCATCTCTTCAAAGTATGAAAGACATTTTCTCCAAGAAGAACAAGCCATTGTTAGGCAATTTTTCTTGAATACTTTTATTTTCTGAACTTCTTTTCTTTTCTTAGTTTTTTTTTTTTTTTTTTTTTGAAAGGCAAGAGAAACGCCCAGTTTATGGTTTGGTTTTCTGGTTTTTGGATTCATGGATGATTTCTTTTTATAAGAGTTTTTGGATTATTTTTGGAGTAATGGTTTTTGATCAATTGATATGTCAAAAATTTGAATTACGAATGTAAGTAGAAAAATCATTTAGGACCGTGAATGTTGCATGAGAAAGGAAGAGACATGAAATCTTGGGATGATTGGGTCATCGAATTCCATGATAAATGTGGAAATCTAAACAATAGGTCGTGTAAACATCATCTGGAAAACTTACTCGCTTTAGGTTCTTTCACCAGGAGTCTTTAGGTGGTAGATCCGAGTCTTTAAGTAATGCCCTTCTTGCCACGAGAAGTCCCCGGTCGTTCTTTATTGCCGGTTGAACATCATTATATCGATCAGTAGTAACATGGAGAATCTCTAGTCCCCAGACGCAATTCTCCTGAAACCCCTCTTTTCTTGGATAATGTGCTTCAAAGCATGGCATTCGCCAGTAGGATTATGGAAACGAGAGTCGGATTTCTGACCGAGAGATTAATCTCCCACTGTGGTCGCCAATTATTTGAGGATGCAAATCATTTCTGCCGATTTTGGTAATTTTGGGTGTGTGGGTGAGAAACAAATCTAAACCCTAAATAATGTACTGCACTGGAGTACTTTTGATTCGAGAGATCAATCTGTACAATCCTGGCCTAAACCAAGAAATGGCCGTTCCAGGATTGCTTAGGTCACAAAGTGAATGAGAAGGGTTGGCCTTACGGAGGGAAGCGAAGAAAGTGTTGAGACCAGAATAGTTGATTCTAGAAGTGTGGGCGTTTTTATGACTTGTACCAGAAAGTAGAACTGGCAAACAGGATGGAAAGCTACCAGGTGATTTCTAGATATTGTGGGTTGCCGACCAAAACTTGTTTTTCGGTATAAATGGGCGAAACCTATTTATACAAGCCATAGTGAAACGTACCCTGGTCTCGTAGGAAGTGGAAACGATTGAGTGGTGGAAGAAAAGAGTAACGTGTAACTGCCAGATGTTATGCTTCAACGATGAAGGAAGTGAATTCGTGTAACCATCAGTCATTACTCTTCCATGATAAAGGAAATGAATTGTTTACACCGTTACTTCTCACCACCACCACTAATTATCCTACATCATGGCACTTTCTTGTAACGGGCGCATTGCACACCGCATGCTATAAACCGCAAGACCAATACCCTGATGAGCATCCCCAAGTTTGTGACATATTTTGATGTCTTGAGTATTTCCGTGGGAACATGTAGCACTTTTCTATGTGTGGCAAGTTAAAATTGAGAGGCTTGCCGCAGGAAAATAACATGTAATGCTAGGCTCGTCTTGGCTAGTTGCCTAAAACTTGTCATGAGCTTATCGGTTCATTGGCGAACTTGGATGGCTGAGAATGCATCTTATGAAGAAGGATGGACATTGATTATGGCCACATCTTGTTGTATAGTGAAGTGGCATCGGCCACATGCTAATGGTATGCTGGTGGCGTAGCCATGGAATGGCGGCATAAGAGTATCTGCAGCATAGTGGTATGCCAGAGACGTTGCGGCATGGCTAAAGCTAAAAATTGGCTTCGCAGACAAAGTTAGGGTTTGGCGCCGTTGGAAAGATTTAGCGTGGTTGAAAAGGTTTGGCGTGGCCAAATCTTGGCGCCTTGGAAGGATTTGGCGTGGTTGGAAAGATTTGGCGCCTTGGAAGGATTTGGCATGGCCAAGTTTTGGCGTCGTTGGAATAATTAGGGATTGGCGTGTCCAAGGTACCGTGAAAGAATTATCTGAGAAAGAATTAGGGATTGGCGTGGCCAAGGCACCGTGGAAGAATTCTCATTGGAAGAATTGGGGGCCGGTAAGCAAAATGGGGACGGCTTTGTTCGGAATGCGTGTGGCGCATTTAGGGGGACCTAATTGGTCGATGGGAAGTAGGGCCGGCGATCTAGGGCGTGGCCACACTTTTAGTGCGCTGCAACGGATTTAAAGTGAACCGATTGGTCTATGGAAAGTGGGCCGACAAGAAGCATGGGGCCAGCCTCATTCGGAATATGTGTGGTGCATTTAGAGAGACCTGATTGGTCGATGAGAAGTGGGGTCAGAAATCTGGGGCGTGGCCACACTTCCGATGCGCTGCGGTGGATTTAAAGCGACTTGATTGGTAGAGGGAAATATGACCGATTTAGGATAGGGCGTGTCCAATGGAAAGTGGCGCCATTCCTCCCTTTACTGTTGCGGCTCCCAGTTTTTTCTGATTCTAGGCGAGGTTTTGCACCTGCTAATCCATGGCAGATTAACTACCTAGTTTTCTTAGGCTTAATTTTCGACAACCAAGGTCTAATATGTTGCGCTAGGCGCGAAACCCTGACTTCTACAAGTTAGTAAGGTTGATTAAATTCTATGTGTCGACACAGAGCTCTTTTAAGTTCATTGCCAGGGAGCAGCATGCTTTTCTGATTGAATACCTTATGCAGAGATCTTATTATTGATACTTGGAGATTCATGCTACTCTTCTGTGAGTGAACATGAATCGTCATGCCATATCAACATTAAGAGTTCAGCTGGAGAACATATCATAGAAGGCATTCAGAGGAACTTATATTAAGTGAATATGCTCGAGGCGCCGAAATTTACAGAACATCTGGGATTCGCGAGTCTGGATAAATTTCATGTAAGTATATTGAGCGGCTCAATAAATTTTCTAGTGGAGAGGTTAGCACACGTGGCTCTGTTTCTTTGCAGAGTGACGTCACATCGAATGCAAGGTTTTACGATTTTAACCCTAAGCTAAAAACTACCATCAAAACCTATATACCACAAGTGGAAATTCTTATTTCCCATAACAATTCATAATGACATACATTACAAGTCCTTTCCAATTCATGGAAAGATTCAAAGAATCAACTGAACAATCATAATCCAAACTAAACAATGCATGAGTTTGTTAAACATAAACTTTTGTAAAAGAAACAACAATGATTTCAAAAGAGTTAAAAGTATTCCCACCTTTTTTGACGACAAGCCACGCCTACCTCGAGATCCACGATCCACTGGTTTATCCTTTGAATTGATCGTTGTTAATAACAACTAACTGTTAATCACACAAGCAGTCTAAGAAACTAGCCACAAAGGCTCACACAAGAATCATACAAATCTAACTAATGGTTCTAAGCCCAATTATGATTCTACATCTTTTAATTATTCATTTTTAACATAACTAATAGTTTACTAATACAATTAGGCTGATTCTATAGTCTGTAGCTAAGTATTATGAATATCTACAATTTTGTAGAAGAAACCAAAGTCTAATTCAAACCACAAGAGGCCCCAAACATCTATTTAAGAAAATTTCCCTAAGCCCAAGTCCACCAAAGTCTACTAACAGTCATTAACGGTCGAACTAACGGTCAAGGGTTAAGGTCAGGTCAAAGGGTTAAATCGGTCAAGGTCCACTGAGTCAAGTCTGGTCAGGTCTATTCACTGAGTTAACTCAGTCAGATATATTAAGTCAGCTAAACAGATTGAGTCAGCTAGACTGACTGGGATGACTAAGGGTCTGAAACAATAACACACAACACAAACCAAAACCCCAAAACCACTTTATAATCATTACCAACCTGAATTCAGGCTTGCATCATTACATCTCAGTTCCATCACCTTCAACAGCATTACAAGAACAACACCCAACATTAAAGACACAAAATTATAATTCCATATCAACTTCAACAATCCAACACATCAATTATTACAACTCTCCTTACCTGCCATTGCAGTTGCAAGCCTTCCCTTGGAGGTTTAACTCAACAAAATCACTAAATTCTTATTCTAACAACATTGTCAATCCAACTCAATATCACCCGCAACTTATATTAACTGTCACCACCAAAACAGCACCACCACCATTACACATCTCATACATGATCTTCATTTCAACTGCCATTCAAAACACAACAGCACCATCACCAGTTGAAATATAGAACCTCCACCGGTTCAACAATACCATCTACAATTACATCCCGTGCAATCCATTCTCTTATCTCAAATACATACCCAACACCAAACCACTACCACCAATCTACAACACTAACTCTGCTCAACGCAAACTCAGTTCATACTTACATCCCCTGCAACCTGAAATATCCTAACATTCATCTAATTTCATTCCCCTGCAATTCACCCAAACAGTCACTACTATCAAGCTTAATTACAATAACTTCATAATTACAATCTTTACAGCTGCAACAACAATCATCCAACCTTCTTTCAGACACAGCCATTGAAACTGCGTTATAGAAACATCATTATCAATTATTCTTCCAATTACTACGCATCTACACCACCATCCAAACACACAACTCCCATTTCTGCCACACTCAACTTCAATTCAGACAACATACAACAATTATCCAAGTTCAATAACTCAAAAGAAAGGAAATTTAATCCAACTCAATTCAAGAAGAAGAAATTACCTCAAACAATTTCCTTCAAACTCTTCTTCTCCAACTGTAGTTCAATCCATGATCTCTAAATCCAAATTTACTTGAAACCCTAAATCAATTCTTAATCCTCTTTTCCTAATTCGAGTTCACAACATCAACCAAATCTTCAAATTGATTAAACCCATCTTTTAACCTCGTCTTGTCAATCTTTAATCGAATTCATGAAACCAATTTCGCGGAAACCCTAATTATCTTCAATCTCAAATTAACACTCAAAACATCAATCAACTATTTAATACTATCAGAACCATCCTTTAATTTAATCCCATGAACTAACACTTTTATCTTCTGGTTCTTCTTTGAACTTCTTACAAACCTTAATTCAATTTTTGAGAGACCCTAACTATGATTCTTCATGAAAACAGTTTCTAAAAATCAATTAAACACCAACCTAATCATTCTTCATCTGCCAGGAACTCGATGCTCTAATCAATTCCACGAAACCTCAATCAAACTTTATCTTTCAGAAACCCTAACTCTTAATTCATTATCTCCTTCGGTCTGAATCAATAGCAGACAACAACACCATCACTATCTGTAACTCCATGATCTTCTCAAACCTATTTCAATCTCAAAACACTAATTTATCTCTCAAATTTCTACCAGGAAGAACAGAGAAGAAGAAATAGAGAGAAGGAAAGAATGAGAAGAAAGAAGAAGAATAAGAAATCTGTGCTTATCTTCTCGACTTGGTCTTGATAAGGCTGACCCAAAATACTAAAGGCACCTGACCAAAAGATAAGGGAAGCCATGTCGTCTAAGAACTAAACCAATGATACCTTCTTCGTCTGGTATCCGAATGACGCGTGCGAGTAGTCCATTCCGCCTAACTTTTCGAGATCTATCGAGTGGTACTAATTTCGTATCTAAATCGTTGTTAGATTAATTTCTAACAAATAAAATTATAATAACTAATCGAGTCATTTTTGGCTTAATACGTCTCTTGATCATTGCTAGACCAGTCAAATACAATTGACGAGCTTAAGGGTCTTTACAGCATAAGTCCGAATTTTGAGGTTATCCAAACTTTGTCTATTGCTATAGATTTCTAATCACCTTGATATATGATCAAAAATGAAATCACACATATATGCTTATCTGTGGGAGAAGATTGGTTTAAAGTATTCAATTGAGTTGAAGAAACTCTTAGGATGTAAAGGATATCATCTAAGGGAATCAATTGCGCGGAGTCCTGCGGGGATTCAAGAGGTGTAAGAAGCGCAATTGTAACTAAATTGTTGCAAGGGTTTAATTCGGTCTCAACTATGAAAAGATTAGGGTACCCAAATACACCACAATCTTTAATTTATCCACCTATAAGTCCTCTTACCGAAAGTGATTGTTTATGGAAAAAGTCGAGATAATATAACAAATCGGTATTCACAATTTGTGTGATCGCACGTCTATGGATACGAGATCGAGATAATACAACAATCAAAGTGTGATTACTTGATAATATGTTTGGACTTTCAAACTCTATATGATCACTATCAAGTAAAGCATAGTTAACGTTTGTGTATTTTACTTCTAATTATAATAAATAATTACAATTGCGAAAATAAAAAAGTAAAATACACGACAAGATTTTGTTAACGAGGAAACCGCAAATGCAGAAAATCACCAGGACTTAGTCCAGAATTGAATACTCTCATAATTAAACCGCTATACAAAATCTAAACCAACTTCGTATAGTTGAGAGCAAGCAACTAACCCTAGTTCACTTAGTTTCTTCAGTATCCCTGCGCTTCCGATATTCAATAAGTGCACACACTATAACAATTCCTTTGGATCGTATTCCAAACAGTAAAGGAACAACAAATCTATTTGGTAACAACTCTCTTAATTCTTTCCAGATAAAGATATCTCATGTTATATGCAAAGGCTCTTTCATTTAAACTAATAAACTCCTTTTTCCTGGTTAGATCAATCCAATCTCTATTACCTAAGTAATAAGATTAGGATTTATAATAATCAAAATATATCTCAAGAAGACTATTAGGTGTTACCGATCTCATGCAACTAATAAATCGAATAAATCTGATTTTAGTTGGATCACAGCCGATCTAGGTTTGTGATACACAAAGATATGAGAAACCAATAAGAAATCTTCTTCGTCTTCAAATCTTCTTTAATCTACAATTAAACCCACACAACACCACTTGAATCTCTTGTGATCAATCACGCACATAACATAGTTTGTTAACAATGGATTATCACAAGATGTCTTTATATCTACAAACAATTCTAAAGATCCCGTCGACACTTCGATCTAGTTTGAGTGAATCTTATATCAGAGGATTATCAAGAATAAACAAACTAGGTGCAATCAAAGTTCAATAACCGTTAGTCAATCAAATCAATCTAAACTGATAAACTGCTGTTGATGGTGGAATTTTATTCAGGGCTAAAATTGTAAAAGACAAATTCTAAGCTGACGTCCTGCAAGGGATAAAGCCTTCATACGGTGAATATTCTCACCATATTAATTCATTAGAGCATGTGCAACCATCCCTAAGAATTAAAACCTACCCAGAGCGGAGCATGTAGCAACCATCCCGATTTTATGTAGGTTTGCAGCATTACAATTAATGCCCTACTCAAAGCCTTGTGTTCGACATGCAAACACCCGTAGGATACTTGACGGAGGGTTATATTAGCCCCGTTGAACGCATGCAAGACTACCCATGTTAGTCTCACCTGCTGAAAACAAACTCAAAAATAGATCTCATCCGTCCAACTCCGCAGGCATGGTTGGAGGCCTTGATCACGCGCGGGACCGAGTAGCGCGCACGCACATGCTCACCGTCGTTCTACCTTCCTAATGGTGCAAACGGCTTCACCATAGGACCCATGGGCGTCGAGATGCGCTAGCATGAAGCTGCGGCTCACAAACCCTAAAATTATGGTTTGCTTACAGGTTGCGACCAAGCAACTTTGGGCATGCGCGCACTAACGATTTCGAAGCACAACTGTTGGCCGACGACGCCTGTGTACTCACCATGGGACCGGCTACACGACCAGCCAATAGTCCAAGGTCGGTTTCAGACCAGCCATCTCAAAATTCGTGCCCAAAGGCAGCATGCGAGATCCCTTCTAATCTCGGCCATTCGTCATCGCAGGCTATAACGGGCGACCCAGATTGCTCCGATTGACTTCCAGATGGCGTGGACGTGTAGAGTAGCGTCCCACCTACATGAAGGTACAATCGGCCACTCCATGCACGCCTCCCAAGGCATAAAACCGTTAGGGTGAAAGAGGAAGCTCGTAAGCCTTCCAAACCCTAATCCAACGGTTATTCCTCCATCAATCTCGTCCGTCCAAGTTCGCATGCTTGGATGAATAACCTAGGAAGGGAGTTAGGTGGAAAACAAGGTATCACCGTGATCACCATCCTCCACACTTCCCCATGGAATAACCGGCCAAGGTGGGTCCCGCTCATGCGACCTCCAAACAACGCCTGAACATAGGTAGTTGATTCACTTCAACTTGCAATCTTTTCATCAAGGTTGTGTAGGCTTCAAATATGTTAAGCATATTTAATGCACCACATGCATACAATATGCGCCTACAAACAACTTCATTATTTTACCTAGCACCGTTTACTACCTTATGTGGGTCCCACGACTCACTCGAGACGTTAATCACGTCACAACTGGGGGATACAAACTGGGGTATTGGTCTGGCGGTTTACAACGTGCAACACGCCATCACAAGATCGTGTCAGGGAAACATGGGAGGTTAGCGATGATAGGAGAAGTGGGCAAGCAACCGTGTGACACTAACACACAACTCCACTTCCTCCACTTTCCCACGAGAGACGTGATGAAGGCTTATCGACTTGTATAAATAGGTTCTCCTCCCTATTTCCAACAACACAGAAAAACCGAGTGTTAATACCATCGTATTCAACACCCAGAGCCTGCCTGCAACATTTGCTAGCCTGCTCAACCTTCTGTTAACAAGTCATCAAATAGACTTCACCTTCATACTCTCAACATCTTCTTCGCTTCCCTCCCTAAGATCAACCTCACATCCTTCACCTGTGACCGAAACAAATCTGGAACGGCCGTGTCTTCGGTTTAGGCCAGAATTGTACAGATTATCTCTCGAATCAAAAGTGCTCATCGTGCAACATATTTTTTGAAGGTTTAAATTAACTTCTCATCCACACACGCCCAAAATTACCTAAACATGCAGAAGTAGTTTTCTCCCACAAACAATTGGCGACCACAATGGGAGGTTAATCTATCAGTTGTGAAGTCGATCTCTTCAATACCATTTCAATTTTCAAGAATGGTGGATCTTAGATCTGGATCAGCAACCAATCCCTAGGGAGGTAGCGCTGATATCCCAATTACTGGTGTCACTATGCAACCCTCCAGTACAACCAACGTGTCCCGTGGAGTTGCGTCTTCTACCATCAGTACCACCAGTACCAGCGGCGCAGGAGCGGACATTCCAGTAGGTGTGACACCTCCCATTACAAGAGCTAGAGCGGCTGCAAATCCAGGCATTTCCTCAAGCATGACACCTCCGTCCGTCACCAGAACGACTGCTACTCCCCCTTCAGGACGAGGATCTGGAGGACCCAAAGGAGGACAACCTCCTATCACCATGGTGGAATTGATAGAGAGACAAGAAACCCTCGCTAAAGCTCAGACAGACATGGAAACCACTTATAAGGAGGTACTCACCTTCCTTAAAACATTAACCGATCGATTACCGAAAGAGTCGAGACAGCCCCAAGGGCCAACAAGAAATACGTTCAGCACACCTGGAGCAGGTGCCTCAATTACGCAAGCCTACCTAAACGAAGAGTCTTATGCTGCTGACCAAGCAAGAGAAAGGGACCAGGAGCGTCTCAGGGAAAGGAGCCGATCATCCAACTTTATTACACGTGAAGATCTGGAGAGACTCCTCCAAAATCGTGGAAAAGAAAATCCGATGGACGAGCATCGACACCAGCCTCCATATACACAAGACGTGCAGAGGATTCCTCTTCCCAGGGGATACACCTCCCCTCAATTCACCCTTTACAATGGTACCGGTAATGCTCGTGAACACGTCTCTCTATTTTTAGAATCCTTAGGAGAACACGAATACAATCACGTTCTCCGCCTGAAGGAATTCTCCAAATCACTTACGGGGAGAGCCTATACGTGGTACAACAACATCGCACCCGACAGCATATCCAATTGGAGTGAGATAGTCAGCGCGTTTTACAAGAAGTACTTTTTTGTATCTGAGCAAGTTACTTTCAGACACTGGGATAATCTCCCAACGGAACAACGAACATCCAAATGATTTTGTCAAAAGGTTCAGAACACAAGCGTTGGACTGCCATGAACCAAATGTCACAGAACGACAGCTGGTGGAATTATGCATCAACGGAATGATACCCATATATCGCACCCTGCTGGAAAACTTGGGATTCCAGACGTTCTCAGATCTCCATGAAGCAGCCAAACGTTCAGCCACTACCGCCCCAGCATTATTGGAAAGAACCAGGATCGTTCGGAGCGACGATTCACGAGATAATCGGGGAAACAGGCGCCTCATCAACAAGCAGTATAATACTGGCCCTTCTGTCAGTGTAGTAAGCGAAGGTGGAAAGAGAAAAGCTCCAGCGACGGCATAACAACTACCCAAGCGTGCGGCTCAAACGCATAAAGCTTCGCCTAGAAAGGGAACATGCAAAGATCCTGCGCAGAGCACCGAAGACACATGCTTCCCGTTTCCGATAAATGAAGTAATGGAACTCTTGGAGGCATGGATTCAGGATGATGCTATCAAGATACCTCCTATCAGACGTCCGCCAACTGAGAAAGACATGGCAAACCCTAAGTACTGCCGTTATCATAGGTTTGTCCACCACCCAACTAAGGATTGCAACAATTTGAAAGAAATCTTCAGGGAAAAGATAGAAGCAGGAGAGCTTCAATTGGGAAATGAAGGAGTTTATAGAGACCCTCTTCCTGTCCGAAGTTGCATGATCTCTAGAGACTCTGTGCGCAAGACTGCACAATCCATGATGGAACACCTGTGTGAAATCTTGTACCTTTCCAAGGTACAACGTCAAGATATATTCATGGCCCTCAACCGTATTGTGTCAGGCAGGCGCTTGTACCCATAAAAAGAAGTCGTTCCAGCATCTAAAGCCTCCTTGGAAGATATCGCCAACAAAGGAAACTGGGGACTTTTGACCGTCGCCCATTTTAAAGATGTCAAGTTCGATAGCACATTAATCGATACAACTTCTGAATTCAACATCATTACTATCAAGACCCTGCAAGCTGCAAAAATCTCAAAGCAGGAGGCTACCCATGGTCCGACTGTGATCAAGAGCCCAGTAGGAGAGTTTGTGGATGTCTACGGATACATTGACCTTTATGTCAAGATCGGTAACACTCCAACACAAGCAAGATTCCATATAATTAAGGAACATCCGGATTACGACATGATTCTGGGGCGCCCGTGGGTACACAAGGCGCATTCCTTACCAATCTCAGTACCTGGAAGAATCTCCAATAAGACAACTCCGATGATTTCCAACAAACCTTGGAGACTCGAAGACTGCCTGTTGCCTCCATACCAACAACTCACAAGCATAACACAACTCCCTAGTGAAATCCCTTCATCCTACGTCAAGAGATTCCTAGCCCAAGTAAGTCTCATGGAACAACCCTCTTTGCAAGTAGTGGATGATTGTCCTGTTGGACCACATGGGACTGTTTCACCTGACAGGCGGGCCACCACCAAGAGATGTGAATGGAGTGTTGCCCCCTTTAAGCGCTTCACCAAAAGTTTGGAAGCAGTCAAGAATGACATGTGTCAGAAGCAAGCTGTTATACCAAGTCCAAATCCGTTTCAAATCGGAGATATGGTAGCAAAGGTAACCACGTTCCAATTTGGAAACATGGCAGTAAAAATAACTGCCTAGCCTGATATGCCTGCAAAGGAAGAAGAAGTATTCTTAGTGGCAGATGTTATCTTGGGCGGTTACTGCAAGATCATCAATGCAGACAAACTCGAAGGTGTGGTTGTTCACTCACGATGACTCAAGCCCTACCTCACTTGAAGACACGACATCACCTCTCTAATCCCCCCGGGGGGATTCCTCCAACAATTTTCCTTTTCACAATATTTGTAATTCCTTCAAAATGATGGCACCGCTTGCCTTCATACTTATTAGGGTTTCAAAATTTCTTCAAGTAATCAAGATTTCATTCCTTTTATAATTTCTCATAAAATCACACAAAGTTATGAGTCACCTTCAAACCACCATTACCCAGAAAGAAAACCCTAAATCCTCATACCAAATATTCATACCATCCTGGTAATATGGGATGAATAAAATATGTAAAAAAGGGGGGAGGAAGGTATCCTACATGATCTACTTCAACAGAGCCAAACTCACGTCAGGGGGCACAAGAAGAAAAAATATGCATGTTTCGAAAGCAACATTGAATAAAACTTTGTTCAAGACAAGCAAGCAAAGAAGAAAACTTCAAACTCAGCCGCCACTGAGTATAAAAAAAAACTACAAAGAAGAATAACAGGGAAACTCAATTGTTGGTTGCGTCTTCATCACTGTTGGGATCCACATCTTGTGCCGCTTTCTCCAGAGACGCCTCAACTTCTTATTCGGGCACAGCAGCTACCGCCTCAACATCTTCAGCATGCGTATCTTCTGCACCTTCTACAGAATCCATTTCAACCTTGGAAATCGTGCCAATCACTTTCGGATGTTCAGTCTCATCAGTATCAGGGTCAAGGATTATCACACCACCATGTATTGGGTAATCACACTTCCCATAACCCGCAAGACATTCGTGTTCAACCCTCCGTCTCTTCAACCGAGACGCAAACCTTTCATCTCTCGAGCTTACTGGTGCTTGTGACGCCTCGCGTTTCCACTTCGCTCGCAACGCTTCTTTATGTCTTTGTTTCTCCTCCATATCGATTGCAACTGAAAGAGCATGGAGCCGCCCCATGACAATGGTTAAATGCAAGACAGACATTCCATGTATGGCATGGCCGACTTCACGAAGTGGAGAATCAATTTTAGTCATCACCTCCTCATGTGCGTTAGCTTCTGGTTAAGAAATCAACGTGTGGAGTAATACCTGAGATGTTGAAGAAGACGATCGCCTAATGAGAAGAATACATGAAAACTTCTTTATATGCTTCACGATCCAACGAGATCCCCAGGAGAAAAGAAGTCCATATTTGCCGCTTTATGAGGCTGTTAAGTCGGGATTGTGATCAACAATGTTTATCGAATGAACGATGCTTGCTAGGCATATGAGAAGGCACACAGAAAGAGGAAGGCCAAGGTGGATCGACCCACCAAGCTGTACTTCCCCAGCCGAGCTTTACCATTGGAAGGATCAACTCAACCGGCTCCAAGGCATTTAACACACATGACATACCTTCTCCCACGCGGTAAACATGTATTTACTCTGGATTTAGTTATTTTTGTATGCAAATTGTCACCATCTCATGCCTACCCTACAATAGTGTAACCATTGCATGCTAGGAAGGGGACTTAATGTTGATGGTGTAATTCTATTCAGGGCTAAAATTGTAAAAGACAAATTCTAAGATGACGTCCTGCAAGGGATAAAGCCTTCATACGGTGAATATTCTCACCATATTAATTCATTGGAGCATGCGCAACCATCCCTGAGAATTAAAACCTACCCAGAGCGGAGCATGTAGCAACCATCCTGATTTTCTGTAGGTTTGCAACATTACAATTAATGCCCTACTCAAAGCCTTGTGTTCGACATGCAAACACCCGTAGGCTACCTGACGGAGGGTTATATTAGCCCCGTTGAACGCATGCAAGACTACCCATGTTAGTCTCACCTGCTGAAAACAAACTCAAAAATAGATCTTATCCGTCCAACTCCGCAGGCATGGTTGGACGTCCTAGATCACGCGCGGGACCGAGTAGCGCGCACGCACATGCTAACCTCCGGTCTACCTTCCTAATGGTGCAAACGGCTTCACCATAGGATCCATGGGCCTCGATATGCGCTAGCATGAAGCTGCGGCTCACAAACCCTAAAATTAGGGTTTGCTTACAAGTTGCGACCAAGCAACTTTGGGCATGCGCGCACTAACGATTTTGAAGCACAACTGCTGGACGACGATGCATGTGTACTCACCATGGGACCGGCTACACGACCAGCCAATCGTCCACGGTCGGTTTTATACCATCCATCTCGAAATTCGTGCCCAAAGGCAGCATGCTAGATCCCTTCTAATCTCGGTCATTCGTCATCGCAGGCTAGAACGGGCGACCCAGATTGCTCCGATTGACTTCCAGCTGGCGTGGACGTGTAGAGTAGCGTCCCACCTACATGCAGGGACAATCGGCCACTCCATGCATGCCTCCCAAGGCATAAAACCGTTAGGGTGAAAGAGGAAGCTCGCAAGCCTTCCAAACCCTAATCCAACGGTTATTCCTCCATCAATCTCGTCCGTCCAAGTTCGCATGCTTGGATGAATAGACTAGGAAGGGAGTTAGGTGGAAAACAAGGTATCACCATGATCACCATCCTCCACACTTCCCCATGGAATAACCGGTAAATATGGTTCCCTCTCATGCGACCTCCGAACAACGCCTGAATATAGCTAATTGAGTCACTTCAACTTGCAATCTTTTCATCAAGGTTGTGTAGGCTTCAAATATGTTAAGCATATTTAATGCACCGCATGCATACAATATGCGCCTACAAACAACTTGATTATTTTACCTAGAACCGTTTGCTACCTTATGTGGGTCCGATGACTCACTCGAGACATTAATCACGTCACAACTGGGGGATACAAACTGGGGTATTGGTCTGGCGGTTTACAGCGTGCAACACACCATCACAATATCATGTCAGTGAAACATGGGCGATTAGCGATGATAGGAGAAGTGGGCAAGCAACCGTGTGACACTAACACACAACTCCACTTCCTCCATCACTCCACTTCCTCCACTTTCCCATGAGAGACGTGATGAAGGCTTATCGACTTGTATAAATAGGTTCTCCTCCCTATTTCCAACAACACAGAAAAACCGAGTGTTAATACCATCGTATTCAACACCCAGAGCCTGCCTGCAAAATTTGCTAGCCTGCTCAACCTTCTGTTAACAAGTCATCAAATAGCCTTCACCTTCATACTCTCAACACCTTCTTCGCTTCCCTCCCTAAGATCAACCTCACATCCTTCACCTGTGACCGAAACAAACTGGAACGGCCGTGTCTTCGGTTTAGGCCAGAATTGTCAGATTATCTCTCGAATCAAAAGTGCTCATCGTGCAGCACATTTTTTGAAGGTTTAAATTGACTTCTCATCCACACACACCCAAAATTACCTAAACCTGCAGAAGTAGTTTTCTCCCACAAACAACTGCAATTATCTAGTTTCCCACCAACGGTACTCGTAGAGCTTCTTGATCCCACAAAAGTCTTTAAACCAGCGGTCGTAAGAGATTTCGCCTAATTAGGGTACTTTCCTCTCCGAATAGACGGCTACACCAGAAAAAAAAAAAAAAAAAAATTCATGTCTCTTAGGATAGTTTGCTAGAAATGCAAACTTAGGTATTTATAGACCAAGGATGTTTGGACACCAAGGAATTTCCAAAAACGAAAGTATTCTCAAGATATGCAATAAATGCCCATTCGGTTTTCATAGTTCCAGGAAATGATTTGTCCAATATTTTCCAAAATCTCTCAATAGAAAATATCCAATTAGTAAATGCATATTACTAATTTTTATTCTCTTGAGATATGCATTTAATTGCTGGTAATTAAAGCATATAAAACTAACAACCTTAATTAAAAGATTCTTAATTTATTTCGGACCGGGATCTCCTTAAGTAATTAAGGAATATCTTTGAACAATAAAATATAAAATTTAATATTTGTGTTCAAAGTATGTTGACATCTTTTCTTTGTAAATCCTCTTTCATATTTACAATCTTGGAATCGATTATACCACACTTCCAAACAAGTTTAGAATTGGTTCATCTGTATTCCAAGACAACTATGTGATTGATCAAATATCAAATCACATTCATAGGATCAATCGTTTCTACCAATCATTAGGATCGGTTATACCTTAATAGGGAACACTTGTGATTGGACACACAAGTTACCATGACCGGTTACATCAGTTACCAAGATCGGTTACATCAATTACCAGGACCGGTTACCATATACTCATGGTATTCTTGTGATCGGTCACAGCAGTCACGAGGATCGGTTAAACCAATTACTAGGATCGGTTATACCAATTACTAGGACAGGTTACACCAATTACAAGGATCGATTATACCAATTACTAGGATTGGTCACACCAATTACAAATATCGATCATACCATCTCAGGTGATTACTTAGGATCAGTTACACTTATTAATCAAAATTAGTCATACCAAATCATAAGTCAGGCATTGTGATTAGTTATACCAAGATACATAACAAGTTATGATCGGTTATACCATCTCACACATATTGGTAATCCAAAGATATGCAATGAATAACAATACCAATAAGCCTAGCAATTTCCCTTTCGATTCATAAACAAGTTCATAAATGTACTTCCTTTAATAAAATGTAAAACATTGTTTCCTAGGATAAAATATTAACCTTTACCCATACACATAATCACAATGGCATTCATAAGATTATGTCGATGTCATATATACGAAGTTCAAAAGATAAGCGTTATACTTCGTAGTCTAATTCCTCAATACTATGATCATATGATCATGTCTCACTACTAGAGTAAAGTATTCATTCACACCTTTGCAATTATGTTTTCAATATATCACGACTTGAAAGATACGTTAGGAATGAAATAGTTCAAGTCAATATTACTAACCTCAAGAGGAAGGATGATGTCGTCGTTGTAGCTCGTTACTTCTTCGCGTTCTTCAGGTCTTCGAGTAATACTTGTATGTCTCATATTCCTAGACTTTCTAGTCTAACATTTACGAAGTTGTCTCTAGTACATAATCAAGCAATTCTTAGATGAGTTTTGGTTCGCTTAAATATGACAACCAAACTTTTCATACCAACGCTCGGTGGGTTCAACCAAGATATACTCTAACAATCTCCCCCTTTGTCAATTTTAGTGAAAAAACTCTTAATACATATGGATAAAAAAATTACAATAATTCATTATACATACGCTTGATTCCAAGTTTCAACAACACAATAACCTGTATATATTCAATCAATAAATTCCGTTGTTGACATCTGAATAACAAAGCTTATACTCCCCCTAAAGGTAATATATGTAGATATTCAATCCGAACATCTTTGTTATTCCATTTTTGTAGTCGAGATAACTACACAACAATATGATATGTTTCTCCCCCTTAGTCAATGATATACTCTTTCATTAGATATAATGTTTAAGCACAATTGTCCTTTCTTTAGTGACTGCAAATCACTTGTTTACTCCATACATTTCTCTCCCCTTTTGTCACAAAATGACAAAGGTTCGAGCAAATAAAGGTCAAACCGAAAGGATCTTACAAATCTAAAAAACTTGTATACAACCTATAAGAGTTAAGCACGAAGGTTTCACATACCACTTTAGATAACCAATATTAAAACCGAAACTACAAGTAATTTAGTTTTAATATGTTATCAAGGAAAACTATTTACCGAAGCAATTTTCCCTAATAGTTTAACAAATTGACTAAGAAACTTAGTTCCCTTTCTTAAACCGATTGTACACATACAATGGCTTATCGATAAGACCAAAATAAAGATCAGAATTAACTTTATTTCTCTCATCAGGTTCTAATTATTCAGACAATAACTTAGACCTTTCTCTTTAGACAAGACAAGTACTAGGTTAGTTAACTAGCATTTCTTGTCAAGGCATTCGATTAGACTTGAATAACCGAATCCTTCAATTTGATAAGTCTAACTAAGATCAAAATTAACTTAGTTTCTCTTATCTGGAATCGAATTGGACTAAACAAATGATCCTTATTTTGTTAAGCCATAAACAATACATACAAAGCAAAATAAATTGACTTGCACAATTATTTTCTTAACCGGAAGCAATTGAAACAAACATAGACATTATAGCACCACAATTGCACCAAAATTTCGTTAAGCAAAAACACTTGATACCAAACAATAAACCAAATAAATTGACACGGTTTTTCTTAACCGGAAACAATTGAATCACACACACACATCCATACACATCATAATGGAATATATCAATTGTACCATAATTTTGTTAAGCAAAAGCAAAACATATGCAATATAAGCAGGCTTTTCTTAAACAGGAAAATGATTAACTAACAAATTCGTTACCTCAGATTCCGCATCCTCTTATCCCCAAAAAGATATATCATTAAGCGCAAGTTCAAGTTAAAACTCTCTCCCCAGTATGTTGTCATCCTCTCGCAAGAACAAAAGAACAACAAAAAAATAAACCTTTACCAGAGAAAGGTTGAACCGGTTTTAACTACTTTATCATGACCATCCCTCATTGGTTGTCCGCGGATCCCATTATCAATAAGTGAATCCAAGGACTCTTGCATTATTTTTTCTTGACACATAGCTGACTCCCTTGACGTAGATCTCGTGCCAATAGCAAAAGTTAAAAACCCGAAACACATATGTTTATGCTAAACACAAATTGATTCACACATTGTGACTTTTTACATATGAGTTTCAATTGAAACAACTTATGATCCTTTGGTAAAGCCTACCAACATGGGCTAGAACTTAATCCCGCTAAATCAAAAAGTCACACAAACCAAAAGGGTTCACATATTATGAGATCAAATATTAAGGTTATGAAAATCGAAATCAGGCATCCCATAAACCGAAAACACATAACAAAATATCGACATTCAAGCACAAGATATGTAATCAGAAACTATCACAAGAAAAAATATAAAATAATAATTTTATTCATAAATATATAGTTTCATTCAAAAATAGACCTTATACAATAATCAATATAAATCAAAAACTGATGTCTATTTTCTTGAAAAAAAGACTCTAATTTTATTCCTTTAGAGTTTCTATGATGTTTTTTGAAGTCAGATCAGAAGATTTCACAGGATTCCAATCATCTTCTATGGTTACTAATCTTTATTCAAGACTAATAACATTGTCATTGACTTCCTTTCGCAAATTCTTTTCCATGTTCCTTACTTCACATAAGATTAGATCTAATTTTAGTGAAAGATTCTTGAGAAGATTATCATTAAGAGATGATATTTCTTCATTAGGAACATCTTGATGAAGTTCTGGGGATGAGTCTGAATCACCATATGAAGATTCAAGACTAAATTTCTTGTTAGGAAACAATATAGTCCAGACTTTTTCAACTTTACGAGAGTTGCATCTAGAGGTTGACATTCTATCAGATCTCTATGAAATGAAATGCAAAACCTTTCCTCTTATTAATAAGAGAAATTTTTCTCACAATATTTGATAATATTATTTCATTTAATTCTTTAACCGGAAATTTATTTAGAAATATTTTTATTAAAATATTTACATACATATCCTTACTGTTTACTTTTTGAGGGTAAAGAAGTAAGGATTCATGTTTATGATAACCAAGTTAGGTTATCATTTTTCGGTTGTTGAGTTTTCTTCCCTTGGAGGTTTCAACATTCTTACAGATTTGAGAATCTTTTATTTTTGAACTGTTAGGTTCGTTTCTCAAATTTGAGACAAGATCTTGATGTCTAAAAATCACATTATTCATTTTTTTACACTGATTCTCTGAAGTGATTTTTGATTTGGACTTAGATCTTGGTTTTTGGATCGACATAGTTTCTTTCTCTGTGTGACACCAGGGAATTGTTTTTGATAGTGCCCCCATTGTCTGCATAGGAAACAAGCCCCAGAAGTATTCCGCTTACAACCCTTAGGTTTGCTAGGTTTATTCAACCCTGTTTCCTTATCTTTTGATATAATCATATCAAGTGTTGATTTTCCAGAGCAGACAAGTTTATCTCTCAATTTCAAATTATTTTCTTTTAACTTTCTGATTTCATCTTGACAACAACTGATGTCTTGAATGAGTTTAGATACTTGTTCTTTCTCAGAACATTGAAAGAGTTTTATTTTCCCAAAACGCTTGTTAAGTTTTACTTTATCATTCAGATAACTTACTCTGATTTGATCAAGTGATGATTTTATTCCATTGATTTCAGATTCAAGAAACTGTATTCTTTTATCTTTACAAGGAAATTCTTTTTGAAAAAACTTAGGAGTGAACTCTTCTTGAGTATCTATTGTTGAAAGTATTTTTGAATCATAGACTTCTACAATGGTTGCAACATGGTCTATCATACAGTCTTGATTATCCTCGTCAGGGGAATAATTAAGTATGGAAGTATATGCATTTCTATTCTACTAAATATCCTTAGTTGAACAATCTGAAGAAATATGACCAAACCCTCTACATTTGTAGCATTACGGAATAATATCATCGCCATCCCATGTATCTTCACTTTTATGCGTAGAAATATGATTTCTTTTCGATATAGGAGGTTCTCTTTTTCGGTGTCTCAACAACTTCTTAAATCGTTGAGTAATAAGAGACAAATTATGTTTTAGTTAAGTCTCACCTTCATCATCTAGATCCTCATGATCTTGGGAGTCTTTCGGAAATTGAGTCGGCAGATTTTTAATGGCATGATAATGTATTGTGGATGTTCCATATCGATATTTAAGAACCATTTATAGTCCATCTTAGAAATATTTTGAATATGCCCTTAGTGCTAGTATAAATAAGAATAGATAAGGTTAGAGGAGTTAAGCTTGAGAAGAATCTCCATTTTTAGGTTCTTCCTTTATTCAAAGGGTAGAAGAAACTAATTTGGTTGATTATTTATCCTTTTCAAGTTAACCATTTCAATTCATTTTGATTATAAGCTTCCATTTCTCATCATTTTATAGGCCAAATTGTCTTTTTGTTTTGACAAGCACTCCTTATCGAATATCTTTAGTTTTCCTACAAGAGAACTACTTGATAAGGAGGAAAGATCGTTAGCTTCGATGATTGCATGCTTCTTAGATTCGTATCTAGATGGCAACGATCTGAGATTTCGCACACTATATATTTTTTTCAGAAATAGTCTTTCCAAGAGAGAAAGAAGCATTAACTATCTCAGAGAGTTTAATATGAAACTCTTCAAAAGTGTTGTTGTCATCCATTCAAAGGTTTCCCCAATCAAAAGTGAGGGTTTTAAGTCTAGCTTCCTTTTCTGATGTGTTACCTTCGAATACGATTTGAAGGTTATCCCAAGCTTCCTTTGAAGTTTGGAATGTTGATACATGATGTTGTAGATCACGGCTTACAACATGTGTAATAGCATTAAAACCATCTGAATTCTGTTTTCCAAAAGCCTTTTCTTCGCTTGTATAATCCACTATGCATTAATTTAAACCCAGTTTCCGAATTTTCTACTTTCGGGTGATTATAACCATCGACGACTAATATCCAAGTATTAAAGTCTCGTGATTGAAGAAAAGATCTCATAACAGATTTCCGCCATAAATAGTTTGTTCCATCAAATCTTGGCGATATGTTAATTGAAATAGATTCATGTGAACTCGAGTTCATTTCATATAGGTTAGATCGCACCAAACACAGATTGTTAGATCTTTTCGTGTTTGCCTGTTCTGATACCAATAGAAAAGACAAGGGTACCCAAATACACCACAATCTTTAATTTATCCACCTATAAGTCCTCTTCCCGAAAGTGATTGTCTATGGACAAAGTCAAGACAATATCACAAATCGGTATTCACCCTTTGTGTGATCGTCTATGGATACGAGATCGATACAATACAACAATCAAAGTATGATTACTTGATAATAGTTTCAGACTTAAACAAACTCTATAGGATCACAATCAAGTAAAGCGGATTTAACGTTTGTGTATTTTACTTCTAATTATAATAAACAATTATGATTGCGGAAATAGAAAAGTAAAAGACACAGCAAGATTTTGTTAACGAGGAAACCGCAAATGCAGAATAACCCCATGACCTAGTCCAGAGTTGAATACTCTCAGAATTAAGCCGCTATACAAAATCTAAACCAACTTCGTATAGTTAAGACCAAGCAACTAACCTTAGTTCACTTAGTTTCTTCAGTATCCATGCGCTTCCAACATTCAATAAGTGCACGCACTGGAATAATTCCTTTGGATCATATTCTAAACAGTAAAGAAACAACAAATCTGTTTGGTAACAACTCTCTTGATTCTTTACAGATAAATATATCTCAAGTCATATGAAAAGACTCTTCCGTTTAAACTAATAAACTCCTTTTTCCTAGTTATATTAATCCAATCTCTATTACCTAAGTAATAAGATTCGGATTTGTAATAATCAAAATAGATCTTAAGAGAAATATTAGGTGTTACCGATATCACACAACTAATCAATCAAATAAGTCCGATTTTAGTTAGATCCCAGCCGATTTAGGTTTGTGCTAGACAAAGATATGAGAAACCAATAAGAAATCTTCTTCGTCTTCAAATCTTCTTTAATCTTCAATTAAACCTATACAACACCACTTGAATCTCTTGTGATCAATCACGCACAGAACAGAGTCTGTTTATAATGGATTATCACAGGATTTCTTTAGATCTACAAATAGATCTACAGATCCCGTCGACACTTCGATCTAGTTTGAGTGAATCTTATACCAAAAGAGAAGATTCTCAAGAATAAACAAACTAGGTGCAATAAAATTTTAACAACCATTAGTCAATCAAATCAATCGAAAACTAATAAAATACAATTATCTATTTTCCCACCAACGGTACTCGTAGAGCTTCTTGATCCCACATAAGTCTTTAAATGAGCGGTCATAAGAGATTTCTCCTAATTAGGGTACTTTCCTCTCTGAATAGACGACTCCACCAGAAACAACAAAAAGAATAAGTTTGCCCGCCTCTTAGGATAGTTTTCTATAAATGCAAACTTAGGTATTTATAGACCATGGATGTTTGGACACCAAGGAATTTCCAAAAACGAAAGTATTCTCAAGATATGCAATAAAGGCCCATTCGGTTTTCATAATTTCAGGAAATGCTTTGTCCAATATTTTCCGAAATCTCTCAACAGAAAATCTCCAATTAGTAAATGCGCATTACTAATTTTTATTCTCTAGATATATGCATCTAATTGCTGGTAATTAAAACATTTAAAACTAACAACCTTAAATAAAAGATTCTTAATTTATTTCGGACCGGGATCTCCTTGAGTATTTAAGGAATATCTTTGAACAATAAAAGATAAGAATTAATGTTCGTGTTCAAAGTATGTTGACATCTTTTCTTTGTAAATCCTCTTTCATATTTACAATCTTGGAATCGATTATACCACACTTCCAAACAAGTTTAGAATTGGTTCATCTGTATTCCAAGACAACTATGTGATTGATCAAATATCAAATCACATTCATGGGTTCAATCGGTTCTACCAATCACTAGGATCGGTTATACCTTAATATGGAACACTTGTGATCAGTCACACAAGTTACCAGGACCGGTTACCATATACTCAAGGTATTGCTTGTGATCGGTCACACTAGTCACTAGGATCGGTTACACCAATTACTAGGATCGGTTACACCAATTACCAGGATCGGTTACACCAATTACTAGGGCCGGTTACACCAATTACAAGGATCGATTACACAACTCTTTTGTGATCAGTCACACCAATTAATAGGATCAGTCACACCAATTACAAATAGCGATCATACTATCTCAGGTGATTACTTAGGATCGGTTACACTAATTAATCAAAACTAGTCATACCAAATCATAAGTCAGGCATTGTGATTAGTACTTATACCAAGATACATAACAAGTTATGATCTGTTCTACCATCTCACAATACCAATAAGCCTAGCGATTTCCTTTTCGATTCATAAACAAATTCATGAATGTACTTCCTTTAAACAAATGTAAAATATTGTTTCCTAGGATGAAATCTTCACATTTACCCATACACATAATCACAATAGCATTCATAAGATTATGTCGATGCCATATCTATGAAGTTCAAAAGATAAGCGTTATACTTTGTAGTCTAATTCCTTAATACTATGATCATATGATCATGTCTCACTACTAGAGTAAAGTATTCATTCACATATTCGCAACTATGTTTTGAATATAGCACGACTTGAAAGATACGTTAGGAATGAAACAATTCAAGTCAATATTACTAACCTCAAGAGGAAGAATGATGTCATCGTTGTAGTTCGTTACTTCTTCACGTTCTTCAGGTCTTCGAGTAATACTTGTATGTCTCATATTCCTAGACTCTCTAGTCTAACCTATACGAAGTTGTCTCTAGTACATAATCAAGCGACCCTTAGATGAGTTTTGATTCACTAAAATATGACAACCAAACTTGACATACCAGTGCTTGGTGGGTTCAACCGAGCTATGCTCTAACAAACTACATTCCATTCCGAAGTTAATTGGTAGTAGGCTAGTATCTGTAGCGGCTTAATACAGTTTGGTGTTTAATATGGACTAGGTCCTGTGGTTTTCTGCATTTACAGTTTCCTCGTTAACAAAATTTCTGGTATTTGTGTTATTTCTTTTCCGCATTATATCGTTTATCTTTATAATTGAAATATCACATATTGTGCGTTAATCAATCAAAGAAGATACATCCATCCTTGTTTGTTGGATACGACTTGATTGATTACTTGGGAAATTGATCTTCAGAATCACCCAAGTACTCCCACACTAAATCAGGTTCACGGACTAGTCTCTGTAAACTTTATGATTGTGAGAGAAAGAGATATAACTCTGGATATTATTCTTGATTAAGATTTATTAAGTTGAACTCTCAGAATTATATTTAAGTTTGTCCATGCAGATTGTCTAAGAAAAAGTTAGTGGTGTATATTGGTACCCCACATTTTCATATGCCATAATTCTGGACAGACCGCTGCAAAAACCGTCCAGAAAAACCATTCCCTCACATAACAGTGGACCCCGTCCATTGGAATTTATATGGGTTGGGTTTTGGGTCCCACAAAAATAAGTTGTTACGAGGGGACGGTTTTTGAAAGGTGTTTACAACTGTTCATCAAGAATTTTCTTCACGAGAATTCTTGCCACACACAACCCCTAGGCTCCGCACCAAAAAAATTATAAGGTGAGTTTTGGGTCCCACTAGTGTGTTGCGGGAGTTTTTTTTGGGAAAAACTCTCCGGGACGGGAATCATTTCAGTCTCTCTTTTTCAGCACAATCATTTAATAAGGGGTCCAACAAAATTCAAATTTGTTGAAACCGTAAGGGATTTCCTAAAATCTCATTTTTCAATTTTCAAATAATCCCGCCTTATATTTTCCAGATCCAAGAAGAGGAAGCTTCTCTGTGAAACCGTAGCAATCACAAACCTGATTATGGACGAGATTGAAACAACAAGGAAACGAATTAAACAAACAGTATTTCATTTGCTTCTCCTTCTTCTTCTTTTTGACCTAACTATTACTTTCCTCTTCTCCGAATTGTCAGAATTATAATTTGATTATTTTCTTGTTTATTTTTCACTGTTTAGATGGCAGAAGAGGAAAATGAAATCGGATTAGTAATGGAAGAAGATATTGAAACTGTTGCCGTCGGATCTGAAGAGATGGAAAACCTTATTAATGGAGTTCTTGAAAAAATTGAGCGATTCACTCAACAGGTAATGGTAATCCTTAACTTCGTTGCCGATTCACAGATTCATATCCTAGTCACGTTGTCGCTCAGATGTTTTTCGATTTTTTATCTCTAGGTTTCAGAGATGCTTGAGGCAGGGAAAACACTCTTTAAAGATCTCAGTAATGAATTTGAAGAACGTATTATTGGGTGAGATAATTGAAAATTCAGGAGTAAACTTTTTGTTGATTTTGAATTCTGAGCTTTCATTTTCAATATTTTTATTTGTTTTGTTTTCATACAGAATTCATAAGGAACAGATTGAGAAATGGCAGGACGAGATTAAGGAACTGAGATCACTGGATGCTATGAACGAAGAAGCAAATACTCGTCTTCATATGACTCGTTCACTGTTCCAGAATGTTTAGATTTGATCCACCTTGATAAGGTAGTAACATCATATGATTGCAATGTTCAATTAGGAAATTTAGCATTTGATTATCGATATACCAACTAAGTGAGTAGATCCCTTCTGTTAATTGAGAAGTAAGCTAATTTAGAATTTATATCTTAGGGTTTGAAATTGATAGCATTATTAGGCCCATGCTTATACTCATTATGAAAGTGAAACTATGTGATGTTTGAGAGTTACACTGTGATAAAGAATAGAACACATTAAGTTGACGGAATCCACATTGTAGCATCATAGAATTTCAGTACCCAAGTAATCTGTTATATGCAGCCACTTTTTCCTATTAAATTTGCATAGTTGTTTGTCAGTATGAGAACCCGTTATGAATTGGGTTATTATTTGAATAAGTTCCAACCATATCTGCTAGCAGTCTGTGTTAAAATTTGGAACACAGTGTCTATATGGGAATGCAAGAAAACTTCGCCAGATGCTTGTGAGACTAGATACATTTGTATATGAGTTTTGTCACTAACGGGATCAGGATCACTTGTTTAACTCAATCCAGCAAGTATTTGGCACTGTACTTGCCCTGGAAATCAACATAGAATGAATATCAAGAATAAAATAGATGTAATTGGATTGGCAGTGACTTAATCCCCGCCCATAATAATAAAGACTGTCGGTATGGGAAGTCCTTATGTAGTGGGTTTGTTGGTATTGGAACTCTTCAGTCGTTATGTAGTGGGTCTATTCTGTATGGCTAAGTGAAGTAGGGTGTATCTATATACTTTACTCAACTCCTGATGATTATGAACTTCATTTGTTCCTTATAGGTTGTTGGATTGTGGTAACAACTTATATGCTTCTTTTCCTGTGCACATAACATGCTAATTTAGTCCGAATTCCAGAATCGGCTAGAGGGGTCAATCAACCGTCTGCCCTTCACTCTTATTTGTTCAATTGCAATCATTTATACTGAATTGGCATGTTTATGTATGTAAACTGTAAAGGCATTGGATATTTCACTTGGCTAAGCAAGATATGTCCCTATAGTTCTGGATCTTGAAAACTCAAGAGAAACTTTTGATGATTTAAAATTTGAAAGTTCATTTTCAGAATCCAATTTTGTTTCACGCAGAATTAACAAAGAATAGATTGAGAAATGGCGGGGCGAAATAAAGGAATTGAGGTGACTGGTTGTGTTTCGCTCTCTCTGTTTCAAAATGTTCAGGTTTGATCCATGGTATCCCCTTAACTTTTTAAGGGATGAGCTTAACACATGCCTTGTGAATGTGTTTTGTTAACAAAAGGCATCAGGAGAATGTTTTTCATTCTCACGGGTTGTTCTTCTTGTTTTGAAGAAGAAAGAGAAAGAGAGGAAGAAGAAAGAGAGTGAGTGAGGTAGAGAGATTAAACCACCAATTTTTGGTGAGATTGAAGCATCTTGAAGAGGAGAAGAAAGGGTTCTTGTTGAAGGATCTTTTGGTTGTTGTGGTGGAGAATTGATTGATCAATTTCCACATCTCTTCAAAGGGGGAAAATTCTAGGGTTTGTCAAACCCTAGTAGTAAGTATCTCAAATCACTTCTATTTCTCAAATTGATAGTGAATCTCATATTATATGAATGAATTGTTGATCCATCCTTAGGGGTGAGTGTAATTAGGCAAATTGATATCCAAGTGCTATAGGCACCTTGAGGTTGTTGTTATCCCCAAATTTGGGAGAATTGTGTGTAACCCATTATTGTTATAGTGGAAGATTTGCCCGTGGTTTTTTACCCTTCACCTTGGAGGGTTTTTCCACGTAATTGCCGGTGTTGTGTGATTGCTTCTATATCGTCATAGTTTGTGTATTTCCGCATTGTGTTTCATTGCTCGTGTAGGTTTCGTATTGCGCATAGCGGCTCGGATTTCGTAAGCCTCCCCCAACAAGTGGTATCATAGCTTTTGGGTTGAGCTAATCTGTGCAATGGCGGAAGCTAGCACTAGTAATAGAATGGTCAATTTGACCGGTGAGAACTTTGTCATATGGAAGGCGAAGATGGAAGACTGGTTATATTGTAAAGATCTCTATGGTCCAATAGAGAGTAAGGGAGTAAGGCCTGAGGCGACAAGTGCATAAGATTGGAAGGTTACTAATCGAAAAGCAGTTGGTTATATTCAATCATGGATTGATGATAGCATTTTTCATCATGTGGCTAGTGAGACACTAGCATATCCTTTGTGGACCAAGTTAGAGGAGATATATGATCAATAGTCTCCTTGTGAAAAAGCTCTTCTATTCAAAAAGCTTGGAAAGTCGTGTTACAAGGAAGGGAGTTCAATGGCGCAACATTTAAATGAAATGAAGGGCATCATGAATCAGCTTACATCTATGTACCTCAAAATTCCTGAAGAGCTTCAAGCTTATTTGTTGCTAAATACTTTACCGGACAGTTGGGAGCCATTGAGGAATTGTCTCGGTTATTCTCGCTCCGGACAAGAAGTTGAACATGGTCATTTGCAACTAGCGTTTGTTGAGTGAAGAAGTTAGAAGAAAGTCATTAGACTCATCTCATTCAGAAGCTCTTGTGAGAAAATCGGGGTAGAAGAAAAGACGAGAAGACAAGTTGGCCGTAGCAAGTCAAGGGGTAAATCAAAGTCGAAAGGAAGTTGAATGTTGAACCTGTCATACGAGAGGTCATTATTCAAATGAATGCAGGAAGTCAAGCAAGAACACAAGAATGGGAAAGGAAATGATAACCAAGACAATGGTGTTAAACTCTTCGTGACAAATGATGATATCATTGTATTCTCAGATTGTAATGATGTTTGTGTTAGTTTTGCGGTTCGATTCAGAATGGATAGTAGATTCAGGTGCATCTTATCATGCTACTCCTCATGAAGATGTATTTACCTCCTACAAGGCTGGTGACTTTGGTTCATCGAGAATGGGAAACAGTGGTGTTTCGAAGATTGTAGGAATGGGTGATGTGAAGGTTGAGACAAAGTGTTGGCTGACGTTGGTTCTTAGAAATGTGCGACATGTACCAGATCTTCGTTTGAATCTAATGTCACCAGGAGTGTTAGATGATGAAGGGCACAACAATCACTTGGGTGATGGAAAATGGAAGCTAAGCAAGGGCTCCATGGTTATTGCAAGAGGCAAGAAGTGTGGCACATTGTACAAGACACAAGTGAAGGTGTTGAAAGGTGAGTTGAATGATGTTGACAAAGATTCAATCTCCGAGCTATGGCATAGAAGACTTGGTCATATTAGTGAGAAGGGAATTCAAATCCTCACCAAAAGACAAGTTTTGCCAAATGCCAAAGGTATGCAATTGGGTAAGTGCACTCATTGTTTAGTTGGTAAACAAACTAGAGTTTCCTTTCATAAAGCTTTACCCAAGCGCACTCAGTATTATTGATCTTGTTCATTCGATGTATGTGGACCTTTAAGGGTCAAAACACTTGGTGGTCTTGTTTATTTTGTTACTTTCATAGATGATGCTTCAAGGAAGGTTTGGTCATATGCAATCAAGACCAAAGATGATGTTGTTCCTGTGTTCAAGATGTTTCACAAAGATGGTGGAAAGAGAAACAGGTAGAACCTTGAAGTGCCTTCGTTCGACAACGGGGGAGAGTACATTGGGCCACTTGAAGTGTATTGCAAGAGCATGGGTATACGTCATGAACAATCGGTGCCGAAGACTCCACAACATAATGGTGTTGCAGAGAGGATGAACCGCACTATTCTTGAGAGAATAAGGTGCATGTTATCTCATTCCAAGTTGCGAAGCATTTCAGGGTGAAGCAATGAATACTTGTGTATTTGATCAATCGATCTCCTTCAAGACCGCTAGATGGAGAAGTAGCAGAAAAGGTATGGAGAGACAAAGAGCCTACTTATGATCACTTGAAAGTGTTTGGTTGCAGGTCATTTGTTCATATCCCAAAAGATCGGAGATCAAAGCTTGACGACAAAGCAAAGCGGTGTGTGTTCCTAGGCTATGGAACAGAGAAGTTTGGTTACTGATTTTGGGATCCGGTTGAGAAAAAGGTTATCGAAGTAGGGATGCGGTATTCCTTGAAGACCAGACAATTGAAGACTTTGAGAAGATTGAGATGCCAAAGCTTCAAGATGATATGACCTTGGATCCAAATCCAGTTGTTCTACTCTTGAACAACATGATGATGATGTTGATGGTAATGGAAATGAAGATGAAGCTCATGAAGATGTTCCAGTGGGTGATGTTGAGCAAGAAGTGCAGCAACAACAACAACCAGAAGCTGAGTTGAGAAGATCCAACAGGACCAGATTACCTTCAACAAAGTATCCACCACATGAGTATGTGATGCTCACGGATGCGGGTGAACCGAGTCTTATGAAGAAGCTCTCGGTGTTCCTGAAAGTCGAAGTGGTTGAAATCCATGAAAGAAGAGGTTGTCTCTTTAGATGAGAATGACACTTTTGATTTGGTTGACAAGCTCGAGAACCGAAAATTACGAAGAACAAGTGGGTGTATAGAATCAAGACCGAAATTGGTAACTCACAACCAAGGTACAAAGCACGCTTAGTTGTGAAGGGTTATGAGCAGAGAAAGGGTGTTGACTTTGACGAGATTTTCTCACCGGTGGTGAGATTTTCTTCTATTCGGGTTGTCTTGGCAATAGCAACTAGTTTGGATCTTGAGATAGAACAACTAGATGTCAAGACAAAGATTTCTTCACGGTGAGTTGGAGGAAGATGTGTATATGGCACAACCCGAGGGTTTTGAAGTCAAAGGCAAAGAGCACATGGTGTGCAAGCTAAAGAAGAGTCTTTATGGTTTGAAGCAAGCTCCAAGAAGATGGTACAAGAAGTTTGAATCGTTCATGAAGGAACATGGGTACAAGAGGACGGCTTCAGATCATTGTGTATTCATTCAAAAATTTGTCGATGGTGATTTTCTTACTCTTTTGCTATATGTTGATGACATGCTTATTGTTGGCAAAGATAAGAAAAAGATTGACAGGTTGAAGTCAGATCTGAGCAAATCTTTTGCTATGAAAGACTTGGGTGCAGCAAAGCGTATTCTTGGCATGGAGATCACTCGTGATAGGAAAGCGAGGAAGCTGTGGTTATCACAAGAAAGCTACATTGAGAAGGTGTTGCAAAGATTCAACATGGACAAGGCTGAGCCGTAAGTTGTCCACTTGCAAACCATTTTAAGTTAACTCGTGATCAATGTCCTGTGAATGATGTTGAGAAACGGAAGATGGAGAAAATTCCTTATGCGTCCGATTGGTAGTTTGATGTATGCAATGGTGTGTACAAGGCCGGATATAGCTCATGCGGTTGGAGTGGTAAGCGATTTCTATCAAATCTGCTATGGAGCATTGGGAAGCAGTGAAATGGATACTACGGTATTTGAGGGGTACTTCTAATATGTGTTTGTGCTATGGAGGTGACAAGCCGAGAGTTAGTTGGTTACACAGATTCAGATTTGGCGGGTGCTCAAGACAGTCTCAAGTCTACATCGGGTTACTTATTTACCTATGCAGGGGAGCGTGTCTTGGCAATCCAAGTTACAAAAATGTGTGGCATTGTCTACTACGAGAGGCGAGTACATTGCGGCTACGAGAGAGTTGCAAGGAGATGATATGGATGAAGAGGTTTGTTAGAGAACTCGGTATGAAGCAACAGAGGTTCATCACATCGTGATGACCAGAGTGCCATACATCTCGGCAAGAATTCGAGTTTTCACTCGAGGTCCAAGCACATCAATATTAGGTATCGGTGGATACAAGAAGTTCTCGAGGAGAAGGTCTTGTATATTGAGAAGATCCATACGAGATGACAACGGTTCGATATGATGACAAAGTCGCTACCAAAATACAAGCATGTGTATTTGCAGCGGGCGGGTTTGGTGGTGACGGGTACCTTGCCATAAGTCGTGAGGGGAGATTGTTGGGGTCATGCCCTATGGCCCAACAAATGAGGTATCCCCTTAACTTTTTAAGGGATGAGCTTAACACATGCCTTGTGAATGTGTTTTGTTAACAAAAGGCATCAGGAGAATGTTTTTCATTCTCACTGGTTGTTCTTCTTGTTTTGAAGAAGAAAGAGAAAGAGAGGAAGAAGAAAAGAGAGTGAGTGAGGTAGAGAGATTAAACCACCAATTTTTGGTGAGATTGAAGCATCTTGAAGAGGAGAAGAAAGGGTTCTTGTTGAAGGATCTTTTGGTTGTTGTGGTGGAGAATTGATTGATCAATTTCCACATCTCTTCAAAGGGGGAAAATTCTAGGGTTTGTCAAACCCTAGTAGTAAGTATCTCAAATCACTTCTATTTCTCAAATTGATAGTGAATCTCATATTATATATGAATGAATTGTTGATCCATCCTTAGGGGTGAGTGTAATTAGGCAAATTGATATCCAAGTGCTATAGACACCTTGAGGTTGTTGTTATCCCCAAATTTGGGAGAATTGTGTGTAACCCATTATTGTTATAGTGGAAGATTTGCCCGTGGTTTTTTACCCTTCACCTTGGAGGGGTTTTTCCACGTAATTGCCGGTGTTGTGTGATTGCTTCTATATCGTCATAGTTTGTGTATTTCCGCATTGTGTTTCATTGCTCGTGTAGGTTTCGTATTGCGCATAGCGGCTCGGATTTCGTAAGCCTCCCCCAACACAAACAATCCTAGTTTGCACATATTGAACCTTAATCAGCTGTGTAAGTTGCTCATTTACATCGAAATTATTTGTATTATTTCTGAAGGATCTGTAAGTCAATCACTTACTATTAAGTAATATATCTCAATAACATGGTCACGTATTCAATGCTGTATAGTTCGTTGCAGTGGTCAAAAAATAGATTAATATGCTCCAAATAAGTTCAAGTTCTGCAGAATTGCAATGGTCATCTCATGTCATCGTTATTGTCAAGTTTTTATCAGTTTTGTGACTGAACTACTGTATCCATATATGCAAGCATTTGTATTCCTTTCAATCCACTCCTTAACGCTCGTTACGGATACACAACAGCGCAGGAGGTCTTGTTGCCCAAGACGTTCTGGCGTGCTCTTCACCAGTCCTAACTCACAGACTCAAGGACCATAAGTTTATAAGAGGCCGTGGTAAAGCCATTTCATTCCCGAGGAGTTGGCTTTGTTCAAGGTTCCATAAAATAGACCTCTTTGTCTGACCTCATATTCTATTTTTCAGTCCACTTGAAAATTCAATTGAATCAGATGTTTATTAAAGATTGCATGGTCAAGTCACATCTTCTCACACCTGGTCTTGACCTCGAGCATCTCCTAGCTCGAGCTGGTGAATTTGCTTTTCTCTGACTCAAACACAGACTAGGCTTATCCTTTGAGCATCACCCAAACATGGACAGGGAGGGATAAAAACTACTAGGCCCATATCACAACAACAGTTTCCACAATTCTGATAACACCGATGGGGGAGCAGAACCAACTTGCTTCTCTTTAAGTATCTTGGTCATTTATTTATTCTTTCCTGATCCAGATCGCTTGGGTTACACCAATACTTGTGTTGTATGTCCTGTGTTAAGACGTTATACCGGGTACGGACGGCAATGACACCATACTTGTAGATATAAGGTAAAGGTTTTTTTCAAATTGCTGTATTGGCCTCTCTAGGAAGCGTATTGATATCAGACACCCATACTGGTATCTGTGCAGTCCAGCTGATAATAGAGAAAGAAGCAACAGTAGTTATATCAACCCTCCTACAAGAGAACCCGCAAGGAAAAACCAAAAATACTCCAAAATGGAACACAGAAACACAGAATGAATCATCAACCAACTAAACCATACCCGAACCCAAATGCCTAAAGTGTTTCGTGTTGGTGTTCTGCAAAATTACCATCCGCTGCCCCTCTAGTTATTATAACCAAGCCTAACTGGGGGAGATTTTCAGCGGCAGTATCTTCCCGGCATTATCCATTGTAGGCTATAAAAATGAAACTTTTAATCTGTTTTAAGGGTTTTAATTAGGTTTCTAAATATTTGGAAAATAGCTGCCCTAACTGCTGTTGTTCTTGAGAATTGTTCCATTTGCACTTGTAATCTCCTCCGGATCATAGTGAAACCTCGTGGATGTTGTTTACTCCATTTTCACGAGGAAAGGTATGTACCGAAATTGGGTTTAATTTCAAAAACCCAATGTTCATCTTTACAGTACTCTTACGAGAGGTTTTGCTCATAACTCCCAATATTCACAAGCTTTCTCTGCTTTCTTTGAATTACAAGAATGTTCTGTTCCCTGATAACTATACATACTCCGTTCTATCGAAAGCTTGTTCTGGCTGGTCCTCATTGTCTTATTCTCCGTCAAGTTCAAATGATTAATACCCATATTGAGAAATTTGGTTCTTGTTCTGACATTTTTTTACCCCACTCTCCAATTGATAAACTTGGAATTGTTTCTGTTAAGAAAGTATTTGATTCAATGCCTGTTAAGAATTTTGTTCCATGGACTATAATTATATCTGTGTATGCACACATAGGATGCGCTAAAGAGGCTTTTAGTTTGTATGATTGCATTAAGAGAGCTGAATGGCGACCTGATGATGCTACTTTAATTAGTATTAGCATATTAGCTGCTTGTGCTGAATCTGGGTTGTGTAGTTTTAGTTAGGTTCTAATGGTAGATTTGGTTGGGAGTACTAAATTTTTTTCAATGTATACGAGACTTTCAAGTGATCTAATCTTTGGAATCTTTTACTGTTTTAAGTTTCATTTGTTGCAAATAGTAATCTAAATAACATATACCATAAGATGCTTTATTAGAACATATACCTTTGTGATGAAAGCATCTATGGTCCTAAGATTCTTGGAAGTCAATTATTTTTCTATCTAACCATTTGAATGAGACCCTGAATACTATTCGAATGAGACCTAAAAAACTGATTCTAGGAACCTTTTTAATGGTTGGTTGATTTCTATGAGTATTTAACATTACTTTGATTTTTCATCTTAGTTAAGTTTCAATGTACTAATCTTTCAATTTCTCTGTATTATATGAGGTTTTTTGAAGATTTTTAAAAGTGTTCCTCCGTACTAATCTTTGATTTCTTCACTTGATAGGTTAAAGAATAAATTCATCACCTCATTTGAAACAGAAATTTCATTGTAAGAGCTAATTTCAGCTTTTGGTTTTTAATGTTTGTTTTGGTTCTATAGCAAGTTATTTGGTTTAGTTCGTGAACTGGTGTTTTTGAAGCATATGCATTGCAGTGCCATAGTTTTCTTAGATGAATGCATGTTAAGATGTTGTTTCTCCGTAGGGAAACTTCTAAATTGTCGCCATCTTTTTTTAATGTAGTGAAAAATGAGGTTGTCGATGCTTTTTAAGGCCAGGAGTATGCTCACAATGTCAGCTGAAAATTATAAGTGGCTGGCACCTCCAAGAGACTTCTTGAAGTCTAACTCAAGTGGTTCAGTGAAGAACCAGGTTGGTACTTCTGCCTATTTAATTAGGGACCATGATTCCGAGTGGGTAGTCGCTGAATTTAATCCAAATCCTAGCAAGACTAATAGCACAGCAAGTGAAATGACTGGTATGGCAAATTCTCTTAGAAAGTTCATTGCTGAAAAACATTAATAGTCCGTTACGAAAGAAACTTGGGGATAAACAATGTGATTCAATTGATAGAGTTAAGGGGGTTATAATTGAGAGTGACAACATAGCAGTTGTGGAAAGCATCAATGGCAATTTTAATTTTACATCAGACCTTGAAAATAAGGCGTTCAAATTAAGGGAGTTGGTCAAGAAAGTAAAGGAGCTGTATGGCACCTGCATTGTTAGACAAATCAAGAGTGAGGTTAACGGAGTCGCACAAATATTGGCCCGAATGGCATTGAACAAAGACAGGACCACATTGGCCAAAATGGGGTTGGACAGGGACAAGACATTTATCAACATTGGAGAACTTCCTAAGGATTTCCAACAACCTGTCGCGGAAAGAATGGAGTTGGATAAGGAGGGGTTTGAATATCCTCCCGGGACGAAAGCGAAGACAAAAGTGATGAAGTGGTGATACCATCAGCAACAATGGCGAAGAGCACTCATTTAATAGGAAGTAGTCTTTGAGTTTTATCAGCCATCAAAGACTGTATCCAGTTTATCAATTCTTCTTCTTCGTTTCAGAGGCCGGATTCTGCTTCTGGATGCTAATTTGACTTATACAGAGAGATACTTTGTTTTCCTCTGACTTTGTCATGAAAAGAACTAGATAGTACTTGTTTTGATGATGACTGGAAAACAGAAAATGAAGAAGAAAAAAAACTTTATCTGGCTTTTCTTTGGGAGTCTTTTTTTGCCATTACACAGACGTGATGGTCTGAATCATGAGCGTTCTGCAGGTGTTGAAGCATTAAAATTTTGGAACATACTGTGGATATCTAAGAGAGAAGTGGTATCACAAGGCTAGTTACCTGAATGTATAATCGGAAGTGTGCAAGTTATAGAGATGGAGGTTTCCCTGGGAACTGAAATCCCCTTGTGTCAATTGCTGACTTCGTGATATAACTAGGAAATGATGATAGGGAGATGCATCAAGGAGCGAGCTCAGAATTGTTTGCATCCCATTTGGCAAGTAAATCTGCCACTGCATTTCCTTCCTTCTACAAAAGGTACATTTCAGACAGCTGAGATGGATCCAGGGAGTTGAAAACATTTGACTCAAGCTACTATAAGCTTGTTTAGTATGACTATAAACCACTACCATCTGTCGCTAGGGGATTATCACTTTTTTGGTGGCTATTCACAGTTGTTAAATGGAAGAAATTTTGTCACAATTCCACTGCTAAGTTTTTTTAAATCCGAAAACCTTTTTACAAAGGTCCAATAAAAGGGACTAATGCGTGTTAAGTTGAGAAAAACTGTCCAGTCATTAGAAAGTCATAAAGGTTTAAGGTCCAATAACAAGTTAATTTTCATTATTAATCCTGAAGGTTTTAAAGTCTCATAGTCATAGGTTTAGGGTCTGGTGAAATGAGAAGAAAACAAAAGCAATTACTATATTGCAAAGTAGGATTGACATTAAGGTTCTACTCAAGAACCCATAAGTCAGGGTGCAATAGCAATATCGCAATCGAGGCCGCGAGGAATAATTTTGCAGTTGTTTGAAATGGATCATAACTAAGATTACCAAAGAAAGAAAAAAAAAAACAAAAGCAAATATTACAAATCCATATATAATAATGCCCAAAAACCATAGGAACATAGAAAAAGGAAGGAAATAATATATCAACTCTTGCATTTAGAAAGCTTGCTGCAACCACGGCTATACGAATTGGCTTGAGCCCCATCTTTGCAGTTATAGTAAGAAGCACCTCTCTTAGAACATGGCGTCGTGTTCTTCTTCAGCGACTCATAGCTAACATACTTGGTTGTTGCTAAAATTCGCCTACTGATTTCCGAATCCATTTCAAATTCATTTTCCAGTTGACACTCACCTATGGAGCCATCACAGGTTGATGTCGAAATCGATTTCCAACCGAAACCCATTTCAAGACTACCAGAAGCCTCCATTGTTGAAAATGAATGAACAAAAGAGATAGTAGAAACAATGACCAGCAGGATGCAAGTAAGAGAAGTTTTCACCATCGCAAAATAACTCAAGTTTATTTCCTATCTCTCTCTATTATTGCCCCTTGGTATACATGGGATGTTTGCTGAGCTAGTTATAGTAGTTGGGAAGGGGATGCAGTGGTTGAGCAAAGTTCTAAGAAGCTGCTTACTTGATACTGGGTGACAGTACTATCTTTTGGAGCACTTTCTCTTTTCTATTATTAATAACACCAAAATCAAAACCTACTTCTTTTGAAAATGTCTGCTTCGTAGTTTTTTTTTTGTTTTCTCTCTCGAGGGCCGCCAACCACTATGGACTACAAAGACTTTAGCTTATGAACAGAACCTGTATTCATACACGTTTATAAATCTCATATATGCTAGTGCCACCTTCAACCACTCAGGTGCAGTCTCTTTAAATTTTTCATTGCTCCTCATAAATGCACAACCCGAATTACAAATCCAAAAAGGGAAGGGGGTTTCAATTCCGGAATGACAGTCTTTACCAAGAGATATCTGGGCGATATATTTATACGCAGCATGAAACATGTCAGCTGTACTCAGTTTACTTCCACCAGGAACCAACTTCCCAAGCTGTTGAGTTTTCTCACTTATCTTTCGCCTTCTCTCTCTAGCCGCAACACTCTGAGCCGATAATAACCCGCCGTTGTTAGATTTCTTCCCATTATTACTAGTCTCAAAGTAACCGCCACCTTGACAGTCTGAATAAGCCGGTTGTGCAGCTGAAACCTCAACACTAGTAGTGGTACTGGTAGTATTAGTTGGTGATGGAAGCAAAAATTGATCCACCTGAGAACTTGGGCAACAACAGTTATCCAAATGATTTTAAAAGTATGGGAAAAGAGGATTAGTGTTGTTGAGGTTATCTGTAATATTGGTAGTGTCGAAGTAATCTTCTTGTTGAAACAAGAAAGAAATATCATTAGCATGAGTATTAGTACTATTAGATGAGAAGATTGTTGTTGTTGTTTTTGTTGGGGTAGTAGACATTTGAGGGTTGGTTCTTTAGTAACTCTGCTTCTCTTTGTAACTCAAAGTTGTTAAAATTACTATGCTTATTGAGACACCCAATTGGACTGTTGATAGCATTAATCATCATCTTTATTAACTAATCCTGTTTGAGATGAAAAACAACAAAAGAATTTGGAGATTGTTTTATGTTGATGAAGCAGCAAGTGGACTCATATGGAAACCCAAAAAATTGTTGATATCCTTCAACTGGTTTAAGAAACTGTGACTCGGTATAAGGCGCCGGTACTGATCCAACTAAACCAGTGAAATTGTTTGTTTCTTGTTTGACATAATGGAAAATGAACTTGGAAGGGTTCCAGTGAAATTGTTTGCTGAAACCCCAAAAGAGTTGAGATTTATCACTAATTGCGAGACTAAAATTTACAAGATTAAAGAACAACGGGTTATATATAGCATACATACATAGTTAGCAAAAACACCAACAAAAAATCAAAAAACAATCCGACCTACCGGATTCGAACCAGTGACCTAAGGATTATCTGCTAGAGCAACTACAGTCCTCCGCTCTACCAACTGAGCTAAGGTCGGTTGTGCTCGATTTCCAAGAAACAAACAATAAGTTATTTTCAGTAGAGAACCCCGTTTTCCTTATTTGTTTGGCCAGGAAGAGGATCAAACAAACACACCATCTATTTATTCAACTTGTCGTTGTCGGAGGCATGATTCACGTAGTAAGGAGGTGTTGTTTCGCATTGATTTTTTTTGGAGGTTTATTTTAGAACCCTATTATTGGGCTTAAAAAGGGAGGGTTTTGGGGAGCTTAATGGGGTCATGAAATAACAACCCATAGACCCCTTATCCATCATTTTTTGTATTGTCTAATCTACCCTTAATTTGATTAGTGCTAATTAAATTGATTAATCTAACTAATCAGTCTTAGTGAATCGATTAGACTAATCAAAACATTAATCTTTTGCAAATCAATTTTTTTTTTTTGAGCTTTGAAGAAGGAAAAATGGTGATTTTGGTGAAAGTGTTTTGAAAAATTTTGAATAAAAATGATGAAACCTTCATCACAAAACTCAAGATAACCTTATAATCAACTCCCACCATCAATTTTATCAATTCAAATCCGTCAAAAATCTGGAATTTTTTGTTGTTACGACTGGGTAAATTTGTCGACCCAGATGAAATTATATACAACGGTTGGGATATTAGGAACTCCCATCCGTGAACACATAAAACGGATGGGAATTTATGAACTTCTGGCTGTTATTCTTCCCATCGAATTAGATATAACCCGAGTCTTCATTACGGCTGAGTTTACATAAATTTCCCATCTGTAATTCGATTTGAAAGTTGAGAATTTTTTTGATTCAACATGAATTCTTAATACGATTGAAAATTACTAATACATTCATTAACTAGACCACAATAAAACTCATTACATGCTTGATATATCCCCATTGGTGCTGATTCAATACCGATAAAAATGGGAAAAAATCTGGGTTTTTGCAGTTACGGTTGGAAAATATTGTCAACCCAGCCGTGAATAATAATTTCCGGCTCGAAATTGAAGATTTCCTAGCCGTAGATTACTTTCGCGGCTGGGTCGACAAGAAATCCCAACCGATTTTTTCCCTACTATTTTTTGTAAGTATCAGAAACAGTTATGGCTAGTGAGGGGAACATGTTCCTCTAAATACAAGTACTACGAGGCATAGCTTGGCTTTAATGTAACGAATTCACTAGGCTCACCTAGTGAAGGGAACATGTTCCTCGTTTAAGCTAAGCTTTGCCTCGCGAAAACTCAGTTTCCGTTTATTTTAGTTAATACGGGAACTCGATTGAAAAAAATTAATTTTACAATTAAGGACTCGCTCTGAGTTGAGGAGAGAGCACCTGAGGATCTGGCGATCAACTCAGTTAATTTTTTTTTCCTGTGGTTGTTTTCAGTGTTAATCAATAATTCTCAGGTGATTTCTTGACTTCCATTAATGATAGGTGTTCGTTCTTTAATGGTTTTTTCTAGGTTTGAGTTTAAATTTGTCTGAATCTCGTTGGTAGTTTGAACAAACGTCAAATTAGGTTTCAATGGAACATAATTTGGGATCTATTTTTTTTTATTCTCCTTTTGGTTCTATGAAAAATCATGAAGATGTGCGGAGAGGAAATGACCCTGAAATTTGTATTTCAGATGATGATATTGATATTTGTATTGATGAATAAAGATATAGTTTAATCGGTAGATTGGATTTTTTGAAATTTTCCTTAGAGCTTGCTGAAAAATCTCTTAGATCTCAATGAAAAATTAAGGGTAATTGTCAATTAATACCTTTGGGCAAAGTTTTTTTTCGTGATCAAGCTTGAAAATGAAGAAGATAAACTCCATGTATGGTCTGGTTATTGGGAAGTGGAGAAGCAGAATGTGAAACTTCGTAATTGGGAACCAAATTTTAAACCACCAAATCAAATATCTTCCACTGCTTTTGTTTGGTGTCAATTTCCAGGATTGAGTATTGAATACTTGAAAAGATTCCGGTAGATATTGGAAGAGCTATTGGTAGACCTGTGAAGGTGGATGAGATAACTTTAAACAAAAAATGGGTACTATGCTAGTATGTTGGTTGAAATTGATCTTACTAAATCGATTCAAGTTGTTTATGTTTTCTAGAAGAGTGAAATCAAGTCATGTTTGGAATGTGGTTGAATAATTACATAGTAACTTAGCTGGTTGGAAGGGGAAGATGCTAGCATTTCAAGAAAGAGTAATTTCTTATCAAAGTTGTGTTATGTAGCATTCCAGTGTACAATATGTCCATTTACAAATGGCCTACAAGTGTGATAAGAGAATGTAAAAGAATCATCAGGAATTTTCTATGGTCAGGTGACCCAACTGTGAGAAAATCAGTTACATTAAAATGGGAAAAGGTTTGTTCTCCATTAGAAGAAGGTGGACTTGGAATAAGAAGATTATAAATTATTAATAGAGCATTGTTAATAAAGTTACTCTGGAAAATTCAGTAGGCGGAAGAAGAATGGTTAATGTTTTTCCAAGCTAAATTCAAAACAAGAAATAGAAAATGGATTTCATATTACAAACACTCATTTATCTGGCCAGGATTGAAGACTGTTACGAATGATGTGAAAATCATACCAGATGGGTTGTGGGTGATGGAAAAAAGATATATGTGTGGGATGATGCTTGGGTTAAGGAGAGAGATTTTAGTACTATGTTTCCTAATAATGAATATATGCAGCAACATCAGAAAATGAAGGTTAGTTCTCTTCTGGTTAATAGTGAATGGCATATTCCACCTTCTCTTCTTGAATTCTTTGATCCTAATGAACTACCAGTAGTGAATGGAAGAAGGGATAGAAGGGTATGGTGTGGCACTGGCACTACTACATGTAAATTTACTGTTGCTTATGCAGTTCAATGTATAAGGGATAAATATCTTGTCAAGAATGCATTTAAGAAAATTTGGAATACTTGTGTTCATCTAAATGTGGCAAGTAATGTATGGAAAATTGCAAGAATAAATTGTGCAACTGATGACAAACTAAAAAGAAGGGGAATGCAAATGGCTTCAAAATGTTATATGTGTGGAACTGCAGAAGAAAACCTAGAGCATATTCTATGGAGCTTTGATTTGAGTGTAAAATTGTGGCTCTGGATTGGTGCAATATTTAACTTCATAAATCCTAGTTCTTTTCAAGATATTCTTGAAATAGCAAATCATAATTAAAATCTCAGTGATAAAGGAGTTGTGGATTGTGGCTGCATTCCTAATTTTAAGAGAAATAATTTGGTATTTGATGAAGATGTGGAAAGTGAAGAACTGATTAAAAGGAAAATTATATTCTTAACTGGGGAAAGTGAGATAAGATTGAAAGGCTCCATGAAAAATAAAGATTATTATCTTCAAATATTAAGTTTTTTGGAATTAAATATAGAAGAACTTGTACAGCAAGAGTAATGGAAATATTATTCACCTTACCATCTGCTCATAGAATATTGATATGTTGTGATGGAGCTTCTAAAGAGAATCCAGGTGTTGCAGGATCGTTTTGCTGCTAGGAATTATAAAGGAAAACTATTAATTGCAATGGCTAGTAGTATTGGCATCGCAACAAATTTATTTTCTGAAATACTGGCATTAGTTAGTGCATGTGAATGGGCAGTGTAGAATAATTATTTGGAGGTATGTTTCAGATTAGACTCTAAGAAGCTATCTTAGCATTCAAATGTAATAAGTTGCCTCGGTTCATTATATCTAGATGGAATAAAGTGTGTGATTATCTGTTGGATTATGAAGTAGAACTTGGCTACATGGAAATAAAATTTACAACAGACAAACTTGCAAAACAGGGGAGAAATTTGGGAGTTGGTTGTGTTAATATCTACACAGAGAGTAATTCTTTTATATTAGAGTCAACTTTACAACCTAATTATAGGTTTTATTGATTTTGTTTTTCAGTTTTGTGTACTGCCTTCTTGGGCTCTTTAGCAATGTTGTTTTGCTGATAATAGTTAATAAATGCAATTTTGATTGAGAAAAAAAAAAGGAAAATAAGTTTAATAGAAGAAGAAAAAAAATGATTATAAAGATAAGTTTAATAGAAGAAAAAAATTCATCTGCTACTACCCTGCGGAACTGGGCGGCGGTGAAAAAATGGTTTTGTAATTCTATGACTTCTTCTTAATTCCAATAGTTCTGTGGTGAAAAGGAAAGTTTTTGTCGTTCAAGGAAATAACAACCTCGTTGAGAATTCATTTAGTTCTTCGCATGCGACATCAAATTTTAGTTTGCATGTACTACCATTATTTAAAATATTTTGAATTTTCAAAAATTAACATATTCGAATTTCAATGGGTTTTTACCTTTTTTTTTTTTTTTTTTTCTTTTGATGCAAACAAAATTATATTACTTAGGCACTATCGTGTTGAAGAAGATTTAACAAGAATGTTGGAGGTTCTCTAATCCATGTGCTAGAGATACCTTCTTTACGGGAAAACTTTGCCAATTCATTAGCAAACTTATTACCTAGCCTATTTGTGTGCGTACAAGACCAACTTTCAAAAGAAACTAAAAGATACGATATGTCTTCAACAATGCCTCTGTACACCCAAGGAACTTCGGCATCTTCACCATGGACTGCTTTCACTAGTGATAGGTAATCTTTCTCAGTGACAATTTTCTGAAACTTCATCTACAAAGCCATCTTGATAGATTCTAACACTGCCAGGCACTCCAACTGCCCATATCCAGTCGCTCCATTGAAAAATACGCTCCTTGAGGCTATATGCGCACCTGCAGAGTTTTAAAAAATTAATTCATGTGCTCTAGCATAATTAATATGACAAAAGTAAGCATCAGTATTGATTTTAACAACATCCAGGTCAAGTGGACTCCATTTGTGAGTAATTTCATTCCTGACACAGTTGTTCCTAGGTTTTGGAACTACTGACATATCATTAAGGAACTTATTTATGCAATGAAGAGATTGTAGAGGAGAACTGAATTTGTTGTTGAAGACTGCAGTGCATCTATCTTTCTATGAATTCCAATAGATCACTGCTATTTTTGCTACCAAAATTTTGTCAGTCTGATTAATCCATGACATTATTCCATCCTTGGGATTATTCCATTGCTAATTAGGGATGATATAACCTTTACCAAACCAAACAACTTTTTCATAATGGCGCTCTAGTAGAATATGCATTGTGGTTTCAGTGTATAACTTGCACCTACAACACATGACAGTATCTTTTGGAATTTTTCTACTCATTCTCTCATTAGAAAAAATAATATCCTTAACATACTTCCATAAGAAAAGTCTTATTCTTGAAATAACTTCGATATCCCAGATTTGTTTCCACAAATTATTGCTAGTAGTAGTTGGCTGAGTCCCTCCATTATGATACTTATTATTGTGGAGAACTTGGTATGCATACTTGACTGTGAACTTTCCTTCCTTAGTTTTTGTCCAGATTAACTTGTTATCACTATTAGAGGTAGTCTCATACAAAGTATCTTTGCAGCTGTAGCCTGATCAAATAGTTGATTGATAATATCATCTTTCCACACTTTCATATCTTGATCAATGAGTTTTGAGACAAAATTATAACTACCAGGGTTGATTGCAGAGCTTGCCGGATAAGGGGGGTCATCAGTATTGAGAATCCACTTATCTTTCCAAATTAGGATTTGCTTGCCATTTCCCACAGACCAGAAACTGTACTTGTATATGAAACCCAAAGAAGAACTAGTACTCTTCCAAGACCATGTTGAGTCTTCCTTTTTAGGGGCGTGAAAAGCATTTAGAGTTTTGAAATATTTAGCTTGAAGAGAGCCTCCCCATAAGCTATTTTTAGTTGTGCATAATCTCCAAGTAGATTTTTCCAAAAGAGATTGATTAAAAAGACGCAAATCTCTAAAATTCAAGCCTCCGTCAGATATTGTTCTACATTTTCCTGACCAAGAGGTTAAGTAAAACCCATTATCCTTATTCTTATTCCACCAGAAATACAGTTGCAGAGAAATCATTTTGTTAATTGTATCTTCTGAAAGCTTGAAAGAACTCATTTGATGCACCAGAATTGTGTTGAGCACATTTTTAACCATCACAGTCCTTCCTGCTTGAGACTCCATCTTCCCTATCCAGTTGGATAATATTCTTTGCATGTTGTCTACTAGAAAGTTGAAAGAAACCTTCTTTTTTTTATTCAGAAATAACGGGATGCTAAGATATTTTTCATCCTCTGACATTCTTCTAACGTTCAGAATTCCAATGATGGCTTGAGCATTTCCTAATGATATATTTTTGTTGAAAGATATACTAGATTTCTGGTAGTTAAGGAGCTGTCTTGAGGATGTACTGAAATCTTCCAGAATATTCAGTAGATGCTGAATATTGTCCAGGTTAGATTTAACAAAGATTAAGCAGTCGTCCGCGAAAAGGAGATGGCTTATTGGAGGTGCTCTTCTTGAAATTTTGATGCCTCTTATCTTTTTAGAGCATTCTGCTACAACCATAGACCTTGATAATGCTTCCATGGAAATGATGAAGAGATAAGGATAAATTGGATCTCCTTGTCTGATCCCTCTTGAAGGGTGAAAAGGAGAGCAAGGAGATCCATTAAGTAGAACTGAAATCTCAGTTGTGGAGATGCATTGATATATAAGACAACAAAACTGCTCTCCAAAGCCCATTCTTCTCACCACCTCAAGAATAAAACTCCATCCAAGCCTATCAAAGGCTTTTGACATGTCTAGCTTCAAAGATAAGAAGCCATTACCACCTTTCTTTCTCTTTAAAGTATGAATGATTTCATGTGCAAGATAAATATTATCTGAGATGAGTCTTCCCGGCACATAAGAAGACAGAAGTGGTGAAATAACTTTGTCAAGTAAATGTTTCATTCCTATGGAAATAAGTTTCTATAAGAATATTGCATAAAGCAATCGGTCTGTAATCTGATGGCTTACTTAGAGTTTTGAGTTTAGGGACAAGATTGAGTCTTGTTTGATTCATCTTCTTGCTGAGAAACCCACTTTTGAAGAAATCATGTATCATACAAACAATATCATCTTTTACCACATCCTATTAAGATAAATAAAAGCCATGCATAAACCCATCTGGCCTAGGGCTTTCCACAGATCCATACTTTTGAGAGTATCAAGTATTTCAAGTTCAGAAGAGATGTTTGTTAATCTGTCATTTTCTTGAGGAGTGATAACAAGCTTAACATGATTAAGAAAATATTTAGATAATTCAGGGGTTGAAGTAGTGTTAATTTCCTTAAAATTCTCTGTAAGAAGTGAGGATAATGAGTCTGTATCCGTACACCATGTACCATTCTTGTCTTGCAAGACATCTATCCGGTTTTTTGATCCTCTCTTACTGGAATTTACATGATGGAACTTTGTGTTATTATCTACTTCCTTGAAGAAGTTATCCATGTTCTTTTGTTTCCAGAATTCTTTCTTTATATCATCCTACTTATGGATTTTATCTTCCACCTCCAGGATTTTTCTTGTACTATCTTGGTTCATAGCTTCCTGATGAAGATTATCGAGCTTTGAATGAAGCATCTTGATATTGGTTTCGATATGCCCAAAAGATTCTTTGTTCCAAATACGAGGGTCTTCCTTGTAAACTATAGCTTATGATTAACATTATGAGCTTATCTACCTCTGATATTATTACTCCAAGTTTTGATGATCTGTTATTTACATGTAGAATCCTGAAGCCAGCAAGAAAAGAACTTCCAATTCCTTCTTATGTTAGTTTTAGGAGAGTACAAATTCAAAAGGATAGGAGTATGGTAAGATTCTAGATGAGTTAAATGGGTAAGGCTGGAGTTACGAAAACTGACAAGCCAGTCATCATTGATCATGGATCTATCTAACCTAGATTGTTTTTTACCAGTCTCATGCTTATTGCTGGTCCAAGTGTAAGGCTTACCATTATAGGTTAAGTTTATTAAACCTGCATCTTGGATACATTTAATGACTGATATAAAAGTTGAGATAGATGCCCCATTGCTTCCTACTTTATCTAAAGGGTCTAGAATAACATTAAGGTCACCCACTAACACCCACAGTTGGTTAACTTCTAGTCCAAGGTCTCTAATAAAGCCCCTTGGAGGTTTTTTCTCTTGAGGGTTACAAGAACCATAGACTAAAGATATAATCCATTATGGTTTAGAGGGCTCATTTCTAACTAGACAATGTATCATATTTTTGGGAAAATGAACAATTTAAAGGTCCAATCCATCCTTCCAAACAAGAAAAAGTCCACCAGATAAACCTATGGATGGTTTATAAGCTGAGTTTGGGTAATTCAGGTTTTTAGATAACTTGAGGACCTTATCATTTTTGATTTTAGTTTCTTGAATAAAAATAATATCTGGATTATATAATCTAGACAAATTTTTAATATGATTCATAGTTTTAACATCATTAAAACCTTGGCAGTTCCAGGCAATAATTTTCATGCTGACTTTTAAGAAATGATTGGAAGAAAAATTTAATGCTAAATCAGAAAAAGAGAGATGGACAAAATAAATGTAGATTTTGAGTTTTGTATATACCTGGGAAGGATCTCCGCTACTATCAATCATGGGTGCAGACTTGCAGCTGAATTTTCCAAAACCATTATTGTGGGATTGTGTTGGTCCACATTAGTAGTATCAATGATTCTCAGGTTATTGGGTGGCTGGATATGGATATTGTGAGGGTTTATTGAAGATACTTGGTTAATAGTGGAGTTTCTCAACCTCTTTACATTCTTTGGGCCATCCGCAACTGCTTCTTCAGTTATATCCTCTTCCATAATATTATCTTGATCATATTCACTAATCTCTTTTTGCATTCCAGTATCTTTTTCAACTGTCTCCTTGAGCCAAGCTTCATATTCAGCAGTAGATAAACTATCCAGATAAAGCAGTCCAGCAGTGTGGTCAAAATTATTATCAAGGTGATCAATCACAAAACATTTGAGACAATTATTTTTTGGCCGTAGCTCCTAATGATATGTGATCCACACATCTTCTCCTGAAATAGTTTTCCACCAACCTCCCCTATGTAAAGATTTCTGAAGGTCTATCTCAATTTTCTCCTTTACTGTGTTACCTGCACGGGGTCTGCAGTTCTTTGGATATGTTAAGATCTTTCTACCCATAAATCCTATGGCCTTATAGATGATAACCACATTCATATGCTCCAATTTAAGATATTTAAAATGGAGGATGAAGATTTGATACTTATAAGTATAATCTTTGAGGGGGATGTGTGAGTAATATTTTTGGACATGAAAGAGAACTTTATGTAATAACTACATACCATCAGCTATCACTTCATTGCGTTCCTCTTTATTATTTACTCTTATTAGGAGAAGGTTATGACCCGTGATTCTTATCGCTTTGTTACGATATTTATCTCATAAAGAGTTAATCTCATCCCTTATAACTTTCATCTTCATCTTGGTCTTCTCCATAAGTTTTCCTAGGATTCCATGAGTCCATTCTTCAGCTGCCAAATTGATAGTTTGTGAAGACCCTACTGTTCTTCTTTGATTTGCATACATATCAATATTGGCTTGTCTCAGTTGACGAGATAGCTGATTGATACGATCACTTTGTGATGCAGACATGATTGACTTGAAAATGATTGTAGTAGCTATTTGATTAGGTGTCACAGAGCTTCTTTTGGAATAGTTTCCACGACCCCTCTCAAAATATGTACTTTTATTTTCCTCTTTGTCGAATATCTCTAACTTTAAGCCAATATCTTCTTTATTCCACGTAATAAATGTGAGACGTATAAGTAGAGTAACCCTATATTCCTTATGATAATGACTTAAAATGGAATATAGTTCATAACTATATTTATCCGTTATATAACGGACATAATGAGGATAATATATCGAGAAATAGGGTAACAATATTGACAGATTGGAATTACCATAACTCATCCTTTAGCTACGGTCCTTGATTAACTGCAGATTGAGAGCCATCTTTTTTGAATTTTCCTGTAGTAGTTGACTTTGTTTAACATGAAAGCTTCGGTGATCTTGATGATGATGATTAATGAAGAAAAGGTGATAAGGATTAATAAAAGAATCAATAGTATGGTATGAAGGATAGAGAACTATAGATGAGTGAAGAAAATCTCCTGAACTAATAATATGGACCATCATCAAAACGAAGAGTGGTTAGCACTATTGTTGGTCGCACCACTGTTGTTTTTTCAGCTGAAAAACTCATGTTGAATACCACCACTGGATACCCACATACTGATCGATCAGAGATCTGCAAGATTTACAAACTCATAAATAGAGATTATGACGAAAATGGATGAAGTTAAAAAATATAAATTTGAAAGAACTTCTGAGAAGAGTTCCACAACCTTCTAAGTAAAAGCATGCATAAAACAACAGTAAAACATGAGGTAACTTAAATAAAATCTAATAAGAACACTTAAGAGATCAGAAAAACATAATTATCAAAGAAATCTAAAACCCGATTTTTCAAATGCGTTGACTCATTTGTCGCCCGATCCTCAGAGCGCTTTTCTGGGTTTTTACTTTTTTGTTGTCCAAGTATATTTTTATCATCTCTTTTTCACTTGTGCAAATTTAATTATGATCATTATTTATTATCAAACCAAGGTCGGAAAATTTATCTCTTTGCTTCAATTTAATCAAACCCGTTCCACTATACATATTCGGATTTTGGGACGATGTGGATTTAGATAAACCAAACTTCAAATCCAAAATGTGGATTTATGATAGTATATGACTAATTGTGTCAGGAATCAGACAAAAGTTAGAACAGAAAGAAATTGAATACTTATGAAATCAGCACAAAATTTTATTCTCCTTCGGAACATAAAAAAGAAGTAAATTTTTTTATCTTAGAGATATTATCTACTATTATCTAAGTAAAAAATTAGTCGCGCTTCTCTCAACTACGTAATTTACCACTTGAATTACCACATCAGAGCTGTTAGATACCTGTTGATATACTATAATCCCACATGAACATGCCTATTATTGGGATGAGAGAATATGCTAGTCCCATACATCGAACAATGTGAAATCATGTTGGACTTTACACCGAACTTCAGATTTTAGACTAGTAGTATTTAATTTTAAGTAGATAGTTAGTTCTTCACAAGCGAAAATGATTTGTCAACGTACAATTACTCCTTCACAAATTTAGAACTAGTAGTAAAACACAAAGGTGACCAAATTTGGAGTAAAAAAACTCCATTCAAAAGTTGGGATCCATTAAAACTCCATATTAAACAAAATTGATACAAAAACCCCAAATTTTTTAAAAATATTTAAATTAGGTCATTTATATTTTGTATTAATTCCTTAATTACCCTGCCTATATAAAATGTTTATTTCTCCTTTCTTCTTCTTCTCACATTTATTATTTCTTCCATAGCCTCCTCCTCACCATCACCACCAGTAGCAAAAGTAGCTCCGCCACCACCAAACCAGCAAGAAGAGACATATCTGAAAATAATAACACCTCCATCTCCTCCACGAACACCTCCTTCTCTTTGTTTACACTTTTATGATCAGATCTATCACCAACAGTAGCTTCGACACCACCAAACCAGTCGATATGTCAAGATTCGTCACCAACAAAACCTCTATCTCCTCCATTAACACCATCAACACATTTTTCTCTTTCTATGTTCTGATTTTCCATCAACAACACCGCCTCCTCTGTACACTACATGTCAGATCCGCCACCAAAACTACTTTTGACTCCTCATTATATCCTTTACAACCACCACTAATACCTTCAAATCCTCCACCAACAACACCTCCTCTCATTTTCCTTCTATCCTCTATAATCAACACCAACACTTTCATATCCGCTCCCAACAACACCCGCGCCTCCTCATTAAATCCTCTACAACCACCACTACCACTACATTCTGATGTATCATCACCATCAAATGATCAAACATCTTCATCGTCTAAATCAATATTGTGTTGGTGAAATGACAGATTTATGTTGAAATCAAAATTAGTTTCAACTTATTTTTGCCTTTTTTTTTATCATGAAACCAAATATTTTAAAGATGAAACATTAAGTTTATGATGAAACCAAAATTTGGTTTCACCTGATTTTTTCCTAGTTTATTCGGCCTGAATTAGAAGTTGGCGTGTTTGGTTTCATCGTTGAAGTTGTGTTGGTGAAATGGAAATTTGTGGAAAAATGATGAAACCTAATTAGGTTTCATAAAAATAACCTAAAAAATAACAACACAACAAACGTTCAAGCTAATAGGAAAAATGACATTGTCTTTGGTTATCAATGTCACTGGTGAAATTGTATGTTTTTTGTTTCAGATTAGTGGTGGTGTTGGTTGGTGGTGGTACTTTTTATGGTGATGGTAATGCTAGTATGTATTGGTGGATGTGGTGGTGGTTTCTAGTAGTGGTAGTTAGTTGTGGAAATGATGGTTAGAAGTTAATGGTGATAGTGGAGATGGTAGTGCTGGTATATATTGATGGAAGATGTGGTGGTGGTTGGTGATGGTAGTGATAGCGGTGATGATGGTATTGCTGGTGGTGGTAGGATGGTGGCGGTGATGTTGTTTGTCATGTTACCGTTGATTAGTAATGGTGACGGTGAGAAGAGAAGATAAAAATTTGGGGTGGGGTAGTTTTTTGTTTTTGTTTGGGTTGAATTAGAAGGTAAGATAGTTTAGCAGTTCATTATTGTGAAATAGAGAAAGAGAACAAAGAGACACAAAGTAAAGGGAAGAAGAGAGAGATTTCTATTGATATGTGTGTGTAATACAAAGATTTAGAACTTTAATTATAGAGTTTACATACTTGGTTCCCAAGTAATAGGGTTCCACTAAAGTGAGTATCTATATAATAAACTGCCGTTTATAACACTCCCCCCTAGATGACCACTGTATCTAAGTAATTGTCTCGTTAAAACCTTTGTCAGGAAAATCCAAAAGGGACAAAACCTGATCGAAGGGAAAAGAGTATAATTGTGAGAAAACTTAGAACAAAGTATGACATGCATCTGTTGCCTCGTTAAAACCTTGACAAGGAAAAACCTAGTGGGACAAAACCTTGACAGAAGAAAAAGAGTACAACGTGATAGTCCGGTAAAATACCTTTTACTATGATGCTCCCCCTGATAAGTACTTCAGCTAAATCTTGGCTTGCAAATCTTCGAGTCGACACTTCCCAATTTGAATAAATGAACTTCTTGAATGTTGGAGATGGCAATACTTTAGTGAGAAATATGCCAGTTGATGAAGTCTTCTTTTGTGTTAGTCTTCTAATAGTAGGTTCTCGAGTCTCCATGCTTCTCTAAATACATTAACGGCTTGTGTATTGGGTTGCTAGATTCTCAGAGATGATTTGCAGAATAGTTGATATAGTCTTTTCAACAAAGTGCCAATACGTAGTTACAATATCATAGGTGAACAAAATTTGTGATCATACCTTACATGGATCAGAATGATATCTGAATTCATATGAGATGGTTATGTTGATGTGGTCTAACAAAATGACCTATTAAATATTGTGGGAATCCACCAAATAACCAAAATATCAACTCCCCCTTGGATGACCACCATGTTGAATAAATTGCCTCACTAAAAACCTTGCCAGTAAAACCCAATGGGAAAAAAATTGGACGAAGGAAAAATAACACAAATATCAACATTTTCAAAGAAAATGAAACGTCAACGAGATGTTGCCTCGTTAAAACCTTGTCAGGAAAACCACATGGGACAAAACCTGGAATGAAGGAAAAAGAGTACAACTTTTGACGCAAATATGGATGCTAAATCAACTATATGAGTATTATTAAAAGCACCAAAATCATAACTATAGTCTATATTATAGACAAGTTTAAGCAAGCATAATATTTTACTGCAGATTTTAGAAAATTAATATTTATGCTGCCAAAGCGTGGATTTTCGTGTTCTTAAGGACTCATCAAGAGATCTATGAAGCTGGCATTATCAACTAATTAATCCGGATTTTTGGTCTTTAACCAAAATTTTTGAAAAACACATAGAGGATTGTTAAACCTGATGTAATCGGGTCAGATGGTTGCCTGAATATATTTTAATCCAATAAGGATTAATTACAAATTCGATATTGTTCTCCGACCACATATCTTGTATGAATGCAATAAGAGTCATTCAAGACTACCACGCCAAATGCATCATTTAGGAAGGCAATAAGAGTCATTCAAGACTACCACGCCAAATTCGATATTGGAGGTACTCTATTTTATAGAATAGGGTTAGCTATCCAAAAGGGTGTTGGTGCCCAGTTTGTTGCCAGGCTACCCACCAACATAATGTAATCTGACCTTCTAAGGCTTTTTATATATATATATATATATAGGAAGAACAAAATATTATGGAACCAATCCTAGGGTTTGAACAAAACCCTTCAATCATTTATTCAACGATTATTTTTCTCATATAACACATTATAATGACTACACCAACCTAAAATAGGCTCGACAATTTTATGGTGTCAAGTCTTGGATCCAAAATTGCGTCGATCAAGAAATTAATCCAACCTAGTTGGATTGTATGCCAACCAATCACATATGTCAATATTCCTCTGCAGAGAGGTTAACTACCACTACCTTTATTATTTCAGTAGCTAATATAAATGAATATTTGACAATTATTAGCTTATTATGAACCCGCACAATTCTCAAGTTTATGTATATCTTTTAAAAAAATCTCATAATTACTGGTACCAGCGCCTGCGGGAATTATAATCTCCTCCCCTTCAAATGAGGAGATAATAACTTTGAGAATGTGAATCGTGTTTTTGGTACACTCAATTGGAGCACTACCAGTATCTTCTTATGGAACACTACTTATTTTATTAGATGTGACTGGATTTTTCTCTTAAAGAGGCAGACGCTTATGTAAAAGCAAATGAGACATTTTGCGCCTAGTCAATAGCAGCTTTTTCAATTTTATCATGATGGGAGAGAAACTGATATAACATTTAAGTTAATTAACACCAATTTTTGCCGGTAGTGTATAGTCTCCCCCTGATTATGGCGGAAATATTTTCATCTCAGAAAAACGAAAACAAGTCTCGGAAAGTATTATCCGATTAATTCGAGGACATATACTTATAATAATTTCTGGATGTTAACAATACCAGGTTGGACAATAGATAATGATTCCAAGAGCCATAAAAAAAATTGTCCCAAAATTGTATTATACTTGAGATACAAATTGAACATCAACCATGTATTTTATTAGTTACAGCCAAAATATACAAATAAAACTCCAAAATAATTTCATGACCTCAGGGATCAACGAGATAATGAACTAGAATGAAATTATGGACACTTCTTTATCAAAATAAAATTATATCAAGATTGATATAGTCACAACAAGGACTAATGATATATAGCTAACAAGATGGGTGCGCACCCATTGATCTTGAGTGTCAAATTATATTCTAATTCCAATTGGAACAATCCCAAAATTTGGAGATAATTACCACGAGAAAAATTAAAATTGCAAAAATATCCAATAAGAATGCAACAATTCCTCGTTTTATTGGTATTTGGAACTTCCAATACCATAATAACGATATAAAATCTTCGTAGTACTGATAGATACCAATTCCAGTTGGTTTATATGTTTCTTTTGGAGAAAAAAAAGAAACATATAAACCAATTACGAATATAAACCAAATACGAATAAACATATAAACATATAAACCAATTCCAGTTGGTTTATACCAATTCCAATTGGTAAAATGATATACCAAAATCATATCGACATTTGGAAAAAAAATGTCGTTTGCTATAGAAAATCCATAGTGTGGTAAAAAATGGTTTCTGTAAAGAATATAAACCAAATATGAATCACATGATCATTGTCCAATGGACAAAGATACCAATATTAACTGGCTGAAAATTTTTCAACCATGCACGTGATTGATTACCGTAAAAATAGTTAGATTACAATAACAATAACTTTTGGTAATTACAGTTTCATTAGAGGTATACAAATTGTATATCACCTCTCGATGGATTTATTTTTTCTTTCTCTATAAGAGAGGAAAGGAAAATCGAACTTATTGGAAAAAGTTGATCACCCGGATATCAATATATAAACAATGCATTAAAATCATTGTGAGATATCAAATAAAATGACATAGCTTGGAAAATAATTAAAAATAAATAAGTTAAAAATTTACCAACCATAAAACTTAACCAACTTATGTCAAGCCCAATAATAAAGCAAGTTGCTCCGGTATGGGCGTTGGTTAATCCAAGACTCCATGTGCATCTTCTCTTTTATGTATAACCGAATGTTAGCCAATCAAAGATATGATCCATCCATCCATCCAAGTACAAACATGCAAAAGAGACGTCAAAATAGATGTTAGTACAAATTTAATGCCTAATATAAAAACAACTTATTGAAACTGAGCTATCTCATATTATGGCATTGTTACTGTGGCTGCCAAAAAACAAAAAACAAAAAAACAACCGAAATCATCTGTATGTATATATACATGTACACACACCATCTGTATGTACGTATGAGAAACATCAAAACCAGGTTCGAAATATATAAACGTGAGTCATCAAACAGATTTAAAAAAAAAAAAAAAAGTCTGTCGTAATTGTTCTGCGTCTGTAAAGAACCAGTGATATGTAACATCGTATTTGACCACTACCGCTTTAATTCTTGGCTTTGATTTTGGATCAATAACATCACTCAGTGTAGAGCATGCTGATTACGTATTGTGAAATAGAGAAAGAGAACAAAGAGACACAAAGTAAAGGGAAGAAGGGAGAGATTTCTATTAATATGTGTGTAATACAAAGGTTTAGAACTCTAATTATAGAGTTTACATACTTGGTTCCCAAGTAATAGGGTTCCACTAAAGTGGTCATTTATATAATAAACTGCCGTTTATAACATTCATATATTATTTGAGAGTTTTGTGTTATTTTTATTTTGATGATTTTTTTGTGGAAGGATAATGACACTTTTGGGGTTATAACTCATGGACTGTCACATATTACTAGTAGGTTATTAATTTATCGTTGTTTAATACAAGGTTTAAAAACGGGTCACGACTCAGGTCACGGACACTAGGCGTGACCGTTATAATGCGTTTTCACAGGTGTGAGCACGTTTTGGCCAAAAAACGCGTTATATATGAAAAAAACGTGTTTTTGGACGTTTTTTTTGAAAATAACGGGCGTTGTAACGGTTAAATAAAAAAAAATGATCTGAATTTCCTATGTAACGGTTATAACGTGCGTGAAAACGTTTTAACGCGTCTAAAAAACGTTGTTACTAGTTTTTTTTTTTTAATACTCTCTACGTCTCTAAATAGATCACCTCATGTTTTCTCATTTGTCACTTCACCTCTGTAGTTGATCAGTCTGTAGTAGAGTAGAGTTTTGTCACTTCCCCAATACATTTTCGAGATAAGAGTGTCTACTCGCCTCATGTTTTTTCTCATTTGTCACTTCCCACTCTAGTAGAGTAGAAGTAGAGTAGAGTAGAGTCGGTAGGTTATTAGTGTGTGGCTTTTAACAAGTTTATATGGTACTAGACTACTAGTTTCTAAAAGTAAATCATTGAATGCTTAAAAAAAATCGGTAAAGTAGGAATTACATGGTGAGTTAGGGTAGAGTTAATCAACCCATTATCAGATTTGATCTAAAATTGCACTACTTATAAGATGAAATAATTATTACGTCCAAATCATGTACCCACCACCACTGCATGATGATGCATATATAATTTGTTTTTGTTTTTTTTTCATTTTAAGTTTTAACAAAGAAGTGAAGAACTAAAGCAGAGAACTTGGTTCATGAATTGAAGATTAAAGTTGGTCCAATTGGGGGAGACAACGAATAATATTCCGCGTCACTTTTTTCTTTCATTTCCCTTCTTTTAGAAAACAAAATCATGGTCACACTATTTGTTGTCCTTTCTCTTCCTTATGTTCACCATTTAAAAACACAAGAAGGCGTATTGTTATGGACATACAAATATTCTATAATTCTGCTTCTTCCGCGAAGAAATTCTTCCTTATGTGTTTTGAAGTTTCCAAGTTTCGACTTCCAACTACAAGTTTAAGAGGTAATTTTAATATTTTATTAAAATAAGTATTTACCACTAAATTTATTGTTTGTTTCTATGTAGTTTATTTACAACCACCTAGGATGTTTGTGGATATGGGAGGGCAATATAACCCTTCTAGGGATTCACAACCTTCGATGGAAAAATTTGGCAAAAGCAAAACATGTCGGGAAAAAGTTGATTCTTCTGTTGGACGTTTTTTCTATGCAAATGATATTCCCTTCAATGTGGCTAACTCATCTCAGTACCACGAGGCATTCAGTGCAGTTGCAAATTTTGGTCAATCCTATAGAGTTCCATCATCTTATAAGTTTTCGAATCCCATATTAACTTCAGTAAAACAAAGGATTGAAAAAGATGTGGTGTATGTCCAACGACATTACTGGACAGAATATGGTTGTACACTCATGTCTGATGGTTGGAAAAGCAAAAACAACCGTATGATTGTAAACTTTCTAATTTACAGTGGTAGTGGCATTACGTTTTTGAAAAGTGTCGACATAGAACATAATCGGTTGACAACAGAGTATTTAATTACTTTGTTCAAGCCCGTTATAGATGATGTCGGTCTGAGAAATATTGTTCAATTAGTAACAGATCAAGGATCCCAATTCAAAGCTGCAGGTAACTAAGAATAACGTCATTTTATTATATATATATTGGGAATATATTAATCATTAACTTCTTTATATTTTTGTTTGAATAGGTAAGAGATTGGCATCAAAATATGGCATATTTTTCTGGGTTCCTTGTGCTGCTCACGTATTGAACTTGATGTTGGAAGATATGGAAAAATTCCCCTTTGTTAAAGATGTGATCGGAGAAGCAAGAAAAATTATCAAATTTATTTACAATCATGGTTGGGTTCTTGCTAGATTTCGACAACATTCTGGAAGACGCAATCAATTGCGCCCTGGATTAACAAGGTTTTCAACGAATTTTATTGCAATCAAAAGCATCATTGATCAACGTAATGCTATCGAGAGCCTATTTCTGGACAAGGAATTTCTGAAATCGGATGAGGCAAAAACTAAACAAGCTAGACAAGTGAAGAATATTATTTCAAATGAGATGTTCTGGATGACATGTCAAAATGCATGCATAATGGTTGGTCCTTTATTGAAAATGATTCGTTTCTTGGACTCAGACAAACCCACCATGGGCTATTTATTCCATGCACTTTCTACATGTGTGAAAACTATACAAATGGGTTTGGGATCAAATCGAAATGCTTCTGTCGTGGGTGTAATAAAAAAATGATGGAAAAGTCTGTTGAGTTCTCCTCTTCATGTTGCATCGTATTTTCTCCATCCTTATTACATCTTTAACCCGGCAACTAATCTCATCAATAATGAAATTTCTGAGCCGTAAATTTGTCTTACTGAAGGTATATCAAAAATGGTTAGTGGCCCGCAAGAACAAGCACAATGCATGCTAAAGGTACAAAATTACTAATACTATCTCCAAATATGTATAATTAAGTAATTTGAATTTCTAGTAACAATTGTACTTTTCTTTGTAAGCAGGAAGAATGCGAATGATGCAAGGTCAGTTTGCAGCACCATCATCACGTATTGCAGCTCAACATGGTGATCCTGTAAGTTGGTGGTTATCTTATGGTGATGAGTATCCATCCCTCCAAAATATTGCAGTAAAGATATTAAGTCAAACAAATACATCATCTGGATCAGAGAGGAATTGGAGTGTGTTTGAAAGAATCTACACCAAACTACGCAATCGTTTACTTTCATCGAGATTAAATGATCTGGTGTATGTCCAGTACAATTTGAAGTTGGAGCAACAAAGAATTAAAGGTAAAGCAAGGAGACATAACATTGATGTTCACGACGTTCATAGTCTACCGAGGGATGAAAATATGCTTGATTGGATTGCGGGGGAAGATGAAACACCGGTTTTACCTAAAGAAGAACAGTGGTTAAATATGCTGGAAGAGGAGGCCGTTCATAATCTAGAGCATGTCCCTATACCATACAACTGGCATGATCCTTAAGTTCAAATCCCATATGAAAGGTTACCGGTGAGTGACTTTGTTTATGACTTTGGTAATCTTTCATTTGGAGACAATACACAATGTTATGAGAATATGAATCCAACATATGATTCTCGTTACACTTTCGATCGCTCTGACCATGGTGTTCAACATATGAATGAAGGATATAATTCTAATATTGATAATAATAATGAAGTAGGTAACAATAATGATGATACTGAAGGAGGTTATGATAACGATAATGATGGTTATTATGATGATAATACTTATGCAAATGAAGATAGCCAGTACCCCAACAACGATGACTATGATGTGGAAAGGAACCGTCGAGAAAATAAAGAATACTTGAAAAAAGGTGGTGCTCGTAATTGGTTCGCGTAGCTTTTTAAATGATGAATACTAGTTTAACAATCCTATGTTTTTTAAATTTGAAGTTTTTAATCCTGTAGTTAGTTTCCTTGTATCATTTAAAAAAAAATCGAAGTTTTCAGCTTTCAATCCCGAGAAAAAAAAATCAAAAGAAATGGTAAGAAAGTTATTTACACGGTTATAACGTGCGTGATTACGAGAAAACAGTTCTAAAAAACGCACGTTAAAATGTTATTTAGAAGAAGAAAAACATTCAAACTAATTTTAGAAAAACGGTTATAACGTGTATAAAAACTGAAAAACGGTACTAAAAAAATGTCGTTTTTTCCTATTGATCGGCATAATAAAGGCACGAGGTTCAGGGACGGCCACGTTATATGGGTTTGACTGTTTTAACGGTCGTTATTTAAAACCTTGGTTTAATATCATGATCACAGTGATTTGACAATACACAGCCGCCTAAAATCGATCATGTGAGGTTTGACAATACACAGCCGCCTAAAACCGATCATGTGAGTTTGTGACCTAAAACCTATTTGGTGATTTGTTTTGAGAATTAAATCGTCCGGAGACCAGGACTCAAAATCTTCAAGATTGCTAATAGGGGGCTAGTTTTTCTTGGGGGTGTACCAAAATGCTAATAAGACAAAACATCATTTATCTTGGGGTTGGTACCAAGGTTTGAAAAACGGCCGTTTTTTCCGGAAAAACGTCTGTTATAACGGTCATGCCTACATAGCGTTGTCGTGAGGCACACTGATACGTTTGGCTAAATAACACTGATAAATAGGAAAAAACGACGTTATTTAGACCCATTATAACCGTTTTCACACACGTTATAACCGTTTTTTTTTTAAATTGATATTTCCGTTTTTTTCTTCTAAATAACATTTTAACACCATTTTTTTAGACCATTTTCCCGTTTTCACGTCAGTTATAACCGTTTTTTAATAATAAAAAATATAAAAATATTTTCTTACAATTCTTTATATTTTAAATTAAAGATTAAAAAATTACAACTAATATTTTAAAAATAAAAGAATAAAAGAATAATATATAGAAAACGTTATTAGACCCGTTATAACTGTTTTCACGCACATTGTAACTGTTCGATAGGAAATTCAAACCATAATTCTTTTTCATTTTCTATTTAACCGTTATAACGCCCGTTATTTTAAAATAACGTATAAAAAACGCGATTTTTGTCTGAAACGTGCTCACACCCGTCAAAACACATTATAACGGTCACGCTCGGTAGCCGTGACCTGTTTTTCAAACCTTGGTTGGTACCCCCATTAGCTGCCTTGAAAATCTTCGTTCATGGAAAAGAGGTTGCCGCGCCGCCCAAAATCCATTCCAAGGCATAGAACTGCTCATGTGACCTAAAGAGCTAAACTTGACACTTGCATGCAAGGTTTGAAAAACGGGTCACGGATCAAGTCACGAACACTAGTCATGACCGTTATAATGTGTTTTCACAGGTGTGAGCACGTTTTGGGCAAAAAAACGCGTTATATAGGAAAAAAACGCGTTTTTTGGACGTTTTTTTGAAAATAACGGGCGTTGTAACGGTTAAATAGAAAATAAATAAAAAAATATGATATGAATTTTATATGTAACGGTTATAACGTGCGTGAAAAAGTTTTAACGCGTCTAAAAAACGTTGTTACTAGTTTTTTTTTTAATACTCCCTACGTCCCTAAATAGATGACCTATTAATTTTAAAATTTTGTCCAACTAATAGATGACCTATATCATTAAGAAATTCTAATACTATTATTTTATTTGATTATTTTTAGTATAAGAAATGTGTATAATTCGATAATCATGTTTATATTCTTTACATATGTGTTTTAAAATGCTTTTCACTATATAAAGTCATATGTGTTCTCAATCTGATAACGAAGATTCAGAACAAGTGTATCATAATGAGCCATGAAACCCTGTGTGTGGTATATATGAAGAAGAATCATATTTTCATGCAGAAGAAGAACAAGTACCAATCACACAAAAGAAAAAGACTGGGTTTTCAAAGAACCTTTTTGGACGAAAAAATAAGAATATTCATGCCGGAGAGGGTACATCGCATGGTCCTCGGTCCTCTGCAGAAATACCTAGGTCTACTATGCGGCCATCA